>JAODAL010060160.1:0-21043 GCA_025379985.1 Phyllomedusa bahiana | reverse complement strand
TGCTTTAAACTGATGTTTCCGCTGGCTTGCTGTGGGCCAGAGGGAAAGGAGCACCTTCCCCCTTTCCCTCCCTCCATGTGAAAACCCCCCTCTTTGCTCTTACCCCCTGCATTTCCCCCCCCTGTTCAGAAATAAAAAAATTTGAGAAGGTAGGAATTTGTTTGGAAAGTTCTTAAAAAAAGGGAAAAATCCGCTATTCTCAATCCCTGAATCAAAAAAAAATTTGTGGATTCTTTTTTAAAATGCAAGGTGTCTTCAACAAATTTGGGAAATGGGAAAAAAGTCAAAAAAAACGTATCTGTTTGTTTTCGTATAATCACGGATTTTTTGCACCTTTCTTCACCTGTGGTGATATAGAATTGCTTTTTAGTTTTTACGTGGGCTGCTCAATGAAAAAAGTGGGTCCCAAAAAAGTCAAAAAAACAGTTTGTTTTGTTTTCGTTAATACACGGTTTTTTTTTGCCCCTTTCAATTTCCCCTGTGGTGACTATAAATTGCTTTTTTTAAAGTTTTTAGTGGAGCTGCGTCAATGAAAAAAGCTGGGGGTGCGCAAAAGTCAAAAAACACGATCTGTTATGTTTTCGTATAATACAGGGTTTATTTTTGGCCAAAAAACGTGCTGACTAAAAGAATGCTGGATTGTAATTTAACTTCAATGTGGATATATAAACACAGGGGGAAAATGGGAAAAAATTAAAAATGAACCCTATTGAAATTATAGGGGGATAATAAAAAAAGGGGTTTTTGCCCCTAAAAAAAGAGACCTGCAGTTACTAGAAATGGTGTATCCAATATAAGTTCAGGTCCCCATTATCCGGAAATATTTAAATAGAAAAATTTTGTTAATAAAGATATTGCAGTGCTGTTACACTAAGTTTTTGGTAAAACTTTACCCAGTGTTCTTTATGATTAGGCTTGTCTGTGTTCGCCCACGGCCCCCCCTCCCCGCTCCCCCGGGATACGGGTAGTTGCTGTTTTAAAATTTCTTAGCTAACTACATAAAATCTTAAAAATTTTAAATCTAATTTATTTGGGAAAGGATCACAGCTAATAGGGGTTTCTTGTCAGAATTACAAATCTCGCTGAGCTGTTTGGCCACGGGGAGAGCGCACTTCCTATTCTATGAGACGCTGAGAGACACTAAGGGTCTGAACAGGAAACGCGTTTATGTAAAGAGGTCATGGATTTTTCCCGCCAATCGAAACCATACCATCCCAGTCTGCGTGCACACACATCTCCCCTGCTCTATTCTGTAAATTTTATTTGTGGCCGCCAAAATTACGGAAACGCGAAAATGGGGATCTTAATAGATGTGCAAGATTTTAAACCTTAAATTATCGCATGACTGAAAATTTTTTATACCATAAAAAAACCCTTTCGATTTTTAACTTTTTCGTAAAAAAACGCTTCAACACTATTGTAATAATCAATTGATAATCATTTTTCCCTTTAAAATCCAGGGGGACTTTTACCTGCCATGTAAATTCTAATGCAACCCATTACTAAAAGGGGAATATCTGTGTTCCTATTAGAACTAAGGGACAACAGATTAGCGTTGAGTAATCAACACTTTCATTATGTCCCCCAGTTGCCAAAAATGGGGATTTTGAAAGAAAATTCCCTTAGGGGGGCTCTAAGCCCCGAATTCAGGGGCTCCCCTCTAAGGTTTCCCCTTCTAAAATTTCAGTAAAACCTATGGGGTTTTAAAGTGAGTCAAAAGTTCAAAGAGATTTACCGGATATTCTTCGGAACAGATATAGAAACTGCACTGTTTTAATGGGCTTTAGCAAAGGCAAGAGGGACAAGACCTTAATAGTCCTAGCATGACCTGATTGTCTCCTTAATCCCCTCCTCCAAGTTAGTTTAGAGGCCTACTGTGTCTTATACCTACCAGAAAATAGATTTCAAAGATTTTCCTCCTTCCTGAACCCACAAGCTCTATTCAACTAAATTTAAACCTCCGGATACCTCTAGAGAATGTAAGTCAAACTCCTCATCTAAGACAAATATTATATTAATGTGTATCAAAAAATTAACCTAAGTTAGTCAACATCTTGTCTCCTTCCCTTCTTTCACTTCTTCAAAACTCAACTCTGACATTTTTAAATTGTCTTACTTGTTTTCAATGTGCTTACTTCCTTGTATCTGCTGTAATTACGTTACTGTTGCTAAACAATTTGCATCTTCTGTTACACAAAGGACATATAATAAAGGTTCTTACATTAATTGAGGTGTTTCTTGTTATATGTAACATTTGCAGATTACAATATGTCAGCAGCACATCTTTGAAGGTCCAAGTTTGTAGGCATATTTCCGATGCTAAGGTTCTTGATTTTCATCGCATATATGTGGTTTCTGCTCACTGTTTTCAGGTTCACAATTGTAGCACGGCATCTCTTTCTGTCTTAGGCATAGAAAGGGGAAAAATCTCTCCTTGAGGAAAGGAACCAATAAATTGATAGGTGTGAGGGTTTACTTGCCTTTCAGACCTCACTGACTGTTTTGCATAAAGCAAAGGCTTATGGGAAAAGAGCTTAGGAGCTCCACAGCGCACTCTATTGGATGTAGTTATCCTCAGTTCACATGTAGCTCGCAGGAGCATAGCATCGTGAAAGGGATTTGAGCCAAACCCAGTTAAGTTCAACTACAGACAGCTGTTTTGGGGCATTTGCCCCTCCTCAGTGCAGTGTAGAACTTACTGGTTATAATGCACAAATCCCCTTCACATTGTATTATAGCATGCACCTCTCTGGTCTGTGTGAGTTTTCCACTTCTCACATACCTTAATTGTAGCAGCTATGACCAAACCATTGACAACTTTAGTTCCTTTTAATCTTTTTAGCGATATAAAATACAGACAACCGTCTTAAAAATATAAATGGAAGGTGCAATACTTATCATGCATTAGCATAGTCCATATTTCCAGCGGAATAGGGTAGAGGATTAGCCGGAGAGCAAGAGCCACCCGCACACCGGTGCAACGTTTCAAAGACTAAGCTTCTTTTTCAAGCATGCGCAGTAAGGTAAGTACATTCATTATATACCCTTCCGTTAACACAGACACACACATTATAAAAACACTTTCATTTCCAATTTTTCATTCAACCCTTTCGGATTAAGAGCATCTAAAGTAATTATCCAAAATATCTCTCTTTTAATCAAATATTCGCTAGCTGTCATATTTGCTTGTAATTTAATGGACACAGGACAATTCTAATATCACTGATGTGAACTGTGCAGACGTTACTTTTCTTTGCACTATGGACATTAAATTGTTGTACACGAACATACCAATTGAGGATGGCATGTTAGCCGTCAGAGAAGCGCTAAATGAGGACTATACATTAGACAATAGACAAATAGCGTTTGTCATGACTCTTTTAGAAATCATACTAAGAAAAAACTACTTTCGTTTTGGGGCAGAGTTTTTTCTACAACTACAGGGGACCTCGATCGGGTCCCCTGTAGGACTAAGTTTTGCAAACTTGTTTATGTCCTCATTAGAGAAGAGATTCATCTTGAATTCACAATTTGTACAATATTTGAAGTTATATAATAGGTATGTGGATGACGTGTTTGTCCTTTGGTCTGGCACCGAATCCCAATTTGAAAATTTCTTTGAATACATCAATGGTTTACACACCCTTATAGAGTTTTCTATTACTAAGGATAAACATAATATTCAATACCTTGATGTAAATGTGATTAAACAAGATGATAAACTAAAAACAACAGTGTTTTTTTAAAAAAAAAAACAGATAGAAACAAGATACTTCATCGACAGAGCTATCATGCCCCGCAGATATTCCAAGCTATCCCTAAGGGGGAATATATCCATGCGCGCCGCATCTGTTCAGATGACGGTGCATATGTTGAACAAATGCAAAAAATAACTGGTAAATTTGTGAAACGGGGATATGATGAAAAGACTTTGGTAAAAATTGGAGAGGAGGTGTTACAAAAAAAACAGGGATGATTTATTGATTCCAAAAAAAGAAAGATGAATTGAAAAAAGATAAGGTAGTAATGGTCTCTACGTTTGATAAACATGCAACCATGATTAAAAAGGTCATTAACAAATATTGGGATTTGATGAAACACGACCCACAATATTGGAGCCTATTCAAAGAACAGCCTTTATTCATATACCGAAAGGGTCGAACATTAGGACAACATTTTATACATTCAGATCTAAAGAGAGGTAGTCAAACTAAACAAATGAAGTTGTATACTGAAAAGAGGGGTACCTTTCCGTGTTTAAGTTGCCAAAACTGTAATAGTATTATTAAAGGTTCAAAAATTAACCATCCGATCCAAGGGTTTCCCATTGAAATATGTGACTATGATATACATGTTGAAATGAGCATGCGGCAAGGCCTATGTGGGTCAAACCAGTAGACAAATTAAGATATGTCTTAATGAGCACAGATTGGCTCTTAGACTTTATAAACAAAAAAGAGAAAAAATAGGGCACAAGCAAGAATAACAAAAGAATCCACAAACTATCGAAAAGAATAGGTTTGAAGAAAATACAGTAGCTCGTCACTTTTTTGAAGCCCATCATAGTGCTTCAGAATTAAAATGGTGTGTGCTAGGAAGGGTTAAATTACAAGCAAATATGACAGCTAGCGAATTTTTGATTAAAAGAAAGATATTTTGGATAATTACTTTACATGCTCTTAGTCCGAAAGGGTTGAATGAAAAATTGGAAATGAAAGTGTTTTTATAATGTGTGTGTCTGTATTATCGGAAGGGTATATAATGAATGTACTTACCTTACTGCGCATGTTTGAAAAAGAAGCTTAGTCTTCGAAACGTCGCATAGGTGTGCGGGCGGCTCTTGCTCTCCAGCTAATCCTCTACGCTATTCCGCTGGAAATATGAACTATGCTAATGCATGATAAGTATTGCATCCAAGTAGCAATCAAGCAAAATGAGGCGGCACTGTTCCCGTAACCCGGCTCTCAGATACTGTGTTTTCTTCCACGATCAACCATTCACCTGGACATGTCAATGGTGGTGCTCAGCTCTAAACTAGAGAAAGTCCTTTCAATATTCAATGTCGGGAAACAAGCACATACAATGGCCTACGGCCGTTTCACGTGTTACAACGCTTTGTCAAGGCAAAGCGTTGTAACACGTGAAACGGCCGTAGGCCATTGTATGTGCTTGTTTCCGATGCCCTTACTGAAATAAAGGTGAAAGAAAAAGGAAGATTGGTGAGTGCCGCTCATATTTGTTTCTTGACATTGAATATGATAAGTATTGCACCTTCGATTCATCTTTTTAAGACGGTTGTCTGTATTTTTTATCGTTAAAAGGATTAAAAGGAACTAAAGTTGTAATTGGTTTGGTCATTGCTGCTACAATTTTAGAACTTACTGGTTGGCTGGGTGAGAGGCAAGAGTGGCTTCAAAAGGGTAAAAATCTCTTCTTGGGGAGAGGAACCAATAAATTGGTCGGTGTGAGGGTTTACTTGCCTTTCAGACCTCACTGACTTTTTTGCATAAAGCAAAGGCTTATGGGAAAAGAGCTGAGAAGCTCCACAGTGCATTCTATTGGATGTAGTTATCCTCAGTTCACATGTAGCTCGCAGGAGCCTAGCAATGTGAAAGGGATTTGAGCCAAACCAGTGAAGTTCAACTACAGACAGCTTTTTTTAAATTTATTTTATGAAGCCCTAAAAACGTGCAACAAATACCGTAATACACAAAAAAAAGTGCAACAAAAGTGCCACACAAAAACAGTGCATTAAGGATACGGTCTATTGCAGACCCATACTTAAAAGTAATGGGCCCCCACAAACCTAGAACGAGAATATATCCCTGCCGGACCATATTCTCCCCTACCAGAGCAGAAGGAGAACTAGATGCTCCCTCACCGAGCCAGACGGCATCTGCATGAGGTCACACAAATGGCCCTACTGCTGAAGCAGATAGAGCCTACAAAACCTCGCACTTGGGGTCAAAAATGGCCTGCCACACCAAACTTCAGCCAAGTGCAAACTAGGTGGCTGACTCCGAAGAGTACCGGGGTTTGCAGGGGAGAAAGGAAACAGAAGGCCACATATTCTCCCCCTAGACTTCAGGAGGGTCCCAAAAAGGTGCCGCATCCTTAGATCCTACACACAAAAAGTGACACGTATGTACACACAGTGACGTGGAAAAAAATAAGTTAAATAAAATTAGTGAATGTGCGAAGTGAAGTATTGCCCGGACATCCGACTTGAAGTTATAAAAATTTCCCTATTTCCTAGCCAGAAGCCCGGGGAATAAGGACGTGTGCTCAAAGCAAAAGTGAATGTTAAAGTGCCATGCAAATGTGCCTTCACTCATGTGGGGTCCCACACCCAGTGAGTTCAGACACCCCAGGGTCGTCAATCCTGGGGCACATTGCACTTAGGGCTTCAAAATACCCTCAAGCCATCCTGGCTTCGATCCTGAGGGGGAGAGTCGCCTACGGGTGCTGTCTTTCAAGCAACCACATACACCCCTCCCTACCCCCAGTGTGGTTCACCCTTCAAACACAGTCCCCCTATAGTAGCCCCCCTTAAAACCACCAAGGAGACTGATAAGAACAGATACTACACTTGATCTTAGCCATGAGGCCGAGAAGCAGATTTGAAAGGGAATTGAGCCAAACCAGTTAAGTTCAACTACAGACAGCTGTTTCAGGATATTTGCCCCTCATCAGTGCAATGTAGAACTTACTGGTTGGCTGGATGAGAGGCAAGAGTGGCTTTGAAAGGGGAAAAATCTCTCCTTGAGGCATAGAAAGGGTTACTATTCCCAGAAGGGGCGGACTTCATCTGCAGAAACTCCATAGTCAAAATGTTTATTGGATATTTTTTCTAAAAAACAATCCTGTTTGGCCTCATTAAACATACAGATTTTGTGCTACATTATTGAAAACAGGATTATTATGTAGGCGTTTTCTCATCGGTATTGTTTTATGTCATTTGCTTTTGTGTGTTAAATTTTATTGGTTGATTCAATCTTTTTAAACATGTCAATAACATGTGTCAATCATGCTATGATTAAGGGCACATGCTGTATGCAATGAGTAAGCGTCTGTGTGTTTGTTCTCTTTTGATGTTTTAGACATGGAAATAAATATTTGTTTTATTGAGGACGCTGGCTTTTTTCCATTGTATGCTCCTCCTCTAAATAGGGTTTAGACTCTGGAAGGAAAAGCACCTGACTGATGTTTTTAAAGGTGGGAACTTTGGAGGTGAAGGTAAGTAGATACCTTAGTAACGCTATGTTAAGCAGACAGGTTATATCTGGGTGGGCTGCGGACAACCCTGAAGCTTTTAAACTCTCCTAGCTGAGATAGTGGCCAATAGGAAGTTGACTTTGAGGGACAGAAAACCGTATACCTAGCGGGCTGAAGAGTGATGTGTGAATCCTCTAAGAACTACAGAAATCCTACTCAGGAATTGGATTGAGTACAGAGGGACTTACCTGATGGAACCCTTATTGAATCCTTGACCCTAAGCACTTAGAATAAGGGTCGCCTAAGGATGTGGCCTGAAATACAAAACAAACCATCTGTCCGTGTAAGGTGCTACAGGCGATGGATCAAGCAGTGGCCTGGCAGGTGTCCTCTGTCTAGTGTAGTTGGCGTATGTGGATGTCAGGTCTTCCGCTGTAGGCTTGCTCTGATGTGTAGTGCCCCAGTGCTGGAAATATACAACCTAAGTAGACTTGTTTATCGCGTGAGTCTTGGAGGCTTTGTTAGACGAGTCACGGCACCCTCAAACTTATATCAAGACACGATTATGTACTGTAACTGCGGGGACAGATTAAATTAGTACACGTTCTCTTCTAGTATACTGAATATTATTCGACGATTACAGACTTCAGTGTGCTACGGATTACTTGGTCGTCCTAGAATTCTCCTCTACTCTTCACTTACAGCAGGCACTGCCTCTCACAGCAAGGTATTGCTTCATAATACAGAGTGATCCATAGTATCAGATGCGCACCTTGAGACTATTTGTGGAACCGTGCCCAGTCCCGAGGTGTAGGGGAACAAAAGGGGCTATTTAGCTAAGCTTGGCTATGCAGTGGTCATCCACACTCTTGGATTCCCAGGGGTGCCCACAATGGCTCACTTTCCCTTTTTTACCCATTTTACTGCCCACTACAGACAGGTAAACGGATTAGATAACCCGTGATGAGTCTCTTGCTTATATTTTGACACGATTCTTTAGTTTTTTCAGCCCTCGGAAAGCTCCCTAATCTGTCTTTCATGACTCATTGTGCTGGTCTTTCATGTACCTCGCCTTCTCTTCTCCTGCTCTATCCTGCTTTGTGCTGATTCCGCACTTTCATTGTACCTGAATGTGAGCACTGATGTAACTTCAGCCACAGTTAGCTTCAGGTCAAGTGACCTTTTACTGGACAGCTGGAAACTCACTTAAGGCCAGGTTCACACAGAGTATTATGGAGTGCACTTTTGCATGCCATAAATGCCGTCATTGAATTACATACCCTAACACAACTTTCTGCTACAACTATCTAGCTCCAACTCACATGGCATCCTCCCCTTATTACTCTTATAACACCAATGGTCTTAGTCATGTTTCCTCTCTGTATCCTTCTAAAACACCCTCTTCCCAAACTAAGGTGTTTAGCCATGTTAACCCATTAAAACCTATACACGATGGTATATATATATTTATATATATATATATATATACTATATATAATATATATATATATATCATCGCTATATATATATACATTAACCGTCCCTGTATCGTAGATTGAAGGTTCCACACACGGGCCATCTTGTAACAGCATCAGAACCAACACACAGGAGATAAATATACCACATTATCCAGATAACAAAAATGTAACCTACTTGAGCTCACTCGACCTGCGCATATGGAGACCACAGAGGTGGTCAGAGTCACCATCCTAGGTTTCGCATCTACATGGACCTCTCTGAGAAGACAGCACCAATTAATACAGAAAGCAAAATAACCCTGATATCCAGGGGATCACCTGCGAGATGTCTTTATCTGATGAAGTCATTCTTTTTCCGGTTCTTCCTGTCTGACACCAGATAGGCTTAGATGAGTGTTCTGTCTGTGGGCTGAACTGAACGTATCAGAGGTGTGTGAAAGAGTTAAAGGAGAAAAAACATTTCTTAGACTTTTCCAGTACTTCTCTACCAATTCCTACCTCTGTTATGGGTGCACCTATGAGTCAATGACAAACTCTGTCCGCTGTAGTAGATGAATGGCCCTCTAACATATGAAAAAAATTGTAATAAAAATACGATTGAGGCTACCTCTCGCGTTCCATCGCGATGAGGAGTGGCATCTTGAGCTAGTGTTTTGGCTGGATTGGGTACACGTAATCACGCTGCTATGCGGGATATGCTCCCAACAGTCTATCTAGGCCGGAAGCTTTTCCTAGCCTGTAGGAGATACAGCGCGGGGGAGTGTAGCATGATGTCGCCTCCGTGGCAGCTTAAGAAGAGATGCACGAGGAGACTGAGGCAATGCCATATGTATGTGCCGCCTGGACCCCACCCGCAGCGGGCCTGAGTAACTTCTATGGGCAGGGTTTCCTACTAGTTCATCTGAGGAAGGAATTACTCCATTGTTGTGCTGCTGTAGAATGTAAGGGCACCCTAATGCTTAGCTGATTAGGTTATTTCTCAGATTTAGGCTAGGGGGGTTAGTCGAGGTTAGTAAAAAAATTTATCAGGAATTTCATAATGTATTCGCACAAGTTCTGTTGAACAATGATTAAACATGAACCTATTTGAGCAACACTAACACAAAAACTAATTTACACAAAAGATCACTTTCATACATATACAAAGTGAATAAAATGTGGTCCACTGATCAGAGGAGAGTATGTAAATATTAATAAATGCACCTAGATTATGTTATAATACACTGTCCTATGTATTTTCATGAAATTAAAAGATTCATGAAAAAAATAATTTCTCATCAGTTACCTCCACCCTTGAGCTCATCTCCCCCCCCTCCAACAGTTAAGGCGGATGTATGAAATTGGCAGTTTAAAGTAGCATAGTATGTGCCTGATTTGAGAACCTGCTCCTACAGCGGGTCATAAATCATGATCAATTCTTAGTGCTTGTATGACATTTTTATGGTCAGGTATACCACTTTGGAAGTGGGTCTACCTGTGTTCTATGATCAGTGAAATGTGCCTAGTAATTAGCTCTTCTAACAAAGTATGTAAAATTCGTCATTGGAATTGGTATGGTTCTGGATGTAGACCCTGCACTCCTTGCACACCCCCGAGACCAGGCGCATTTGTGCAATGTGTGCATTTGTGCTCTGTAATGCGCCTGAATATGGCATTCGGAGGCATTTCAGTGAAGGAAAAGGATGGTATGCTGAAAATATGACCAGGACTTATGAGTGCAGCTACCGTTCATACTAAATGTCCCCACTTAGTAGTCATTACAGATATCTTAATGTGTTCCTTTGATTCATACTTGGTTAGTGATTAGAGAATGATAAGATTTGAGAAGAGAGTGGATTGAGAGTCTCAGTGAATTGATGATCGCTTTTGAGCTCAATCGTAAACGCTACATATACACTTTTAGGGGTTTATCCTTTCCTATGTTGATAAACTTAGTCATGGCATAATGAGAAGTTATAAAACTTTCTAACCTACTTTGTGTTTCTATCACTCACTATTTATTACAATCCCTGTTTGCGGTTATTAGAAATGTAAAACTCATCTTGACTTATATTCAGCAACAGAGAAAAGGCAATCCTGTGTCCAAGTGCTACATGCTCACAGTAGTGCGTGAATTGTAGTGTTCACAAAGTGTATCAGATGTGGTGAGAATAGTGTTGACAGTAGAGTATTATTGATAGGATGATGAACTTCTTTTGTAGAAATGTGGTAATGCGGTTCCACGATGGAACTCACAGCATGGTTTGTCAGAGAGAAACTGACAGAGAAGAGTAGAATGCAGAGAGACAGAGAATCGGAGGATTCCACTAATCGGGTTAAAGTCAAAATATAACATTTATTTCATTGATAGAAGTAAAAATGCTTTTTATTTCTTTTAGTAGTTGATGCATTTGATGTATGGAACTTTTCAAGATGAATAATCTCTGCGTGCTAGACAACCCTCAGTTTAAAGACTAAGGGGCACATGTATATAAAAAACAGTCTAGATCTAAGACTCTTTGTTGCCCATAGCAACCAACCAGAGCTCACCTTTAATTTTTTTTCAGAAGTCTGTATAATTATGTAAAGGGGAAATATCTGATTTGGTTGTACTGACATGGGCAACAACAAGAAAGAGTTTACACCTAGACAGTTTACAGTATCAAGTGAAAGACGCTAAATGTCTTATGCCATACGCATACCATGTATAAGCTAGATCATTGTACGTATCATAAACGTGCTCTTAGAGGCATTTACTCTAAGGCTAGGTTCACACGGCTTAATTGCGGGATGTAATTACGCCCCGCAATTACGCCGTGTGGCCGGGGGCGGGGCGGGAGAGTGGGAGGAAGCGGGGGCCGGCACCTCGCCGGCCCATAGAGCCTTCATTGCCAGCGGCGCTCATATACGCCGCTGTTAAACACACAATTCATTATCACCCGCTCTTCCTTTAAATTCGCCTATCATTTATATTGATAGGCAGTTGCAAGAAGTAATCCATAGTTCCTTATGAGAACGTGGCCTGCGAATCTTCTCTAATAAGTTTGAGATAATACATATAAAAATACTATAAGAGATAAAAAATAAAATATATAACAATATTGATAAAGGATGCACAAAGCTGTGAAGACAGATAAGAAGACAATCGAATTATGGCACAATCTTTGACATTGATGCACATCACTGATAACTAGCTCGTTAGGTGAAATTTTGGCGTTGCACGGTCCCCGTGGGCACAAACCACAGCTTGTTGACTCTCTTTCCGGAACCACGGACCCAAATTACGTTCAGGTTTAAGCCAGTGTGTTCACTAGCACCCTACCATACTCAATAGAAGACATTCTTACTGTCAGTATAGGTATGTATTATGGTATAGTTAGTGGTGATACGTTACATATAGCAGCATATACTTTATATTGATAGCGGTCGGTTAAGACATAAGTTTGTAGGTTGTTGAGTAGTTCCGCTTCTTCCAACCCCCACCCCCCATTAACCACCCCGAAAAAGGATTGCCGTTTGGTACTGTTATAATGCGATCATTTATAAAACAAATGGTTCCTAGTCTTTAATTGGCATCTATCAGGAGTGGCCACCATTGTGCAAATGGATCAACAGGCGCGGCCGTTAGGCCAGGCATAATTATGAAAGTGAGCATTTGCCAACGCAGGCCGTATAATGTAGGGAATTTTATGTGGTGCTCTGCATTTGTGTTCGTAGTAATCAGTTTGTGTTTTTGTGTTTATTAGCCGTTCTTGTCAGACGGATAGCGGGCGACCTTGTTAAAATTCGCTCATTCCGTATGGGGTCGGACTAACTATCGCGGCGGGACTAGTCGCGTCTGAACTGTACTTTCTTTGTCGCGCTGCCGAATTGAAGTACAATAGGCTAGTATTATGACTCGCCCATATATTTCAAACTTGTAAAACAGGGCACCCTGAGTAGGATGGATTTGACAACTATAGTGACGGACAACCACTGTAAGCGCGTTTGAAATCTTCGGTGCTGGCGCCCCATGGCAGCTCTTTGTCGGCGCATTAAAATCCAGTGTTAAAGATGCACCCAGCAAAATGCTACGACATCCTCTCTATAAATGCGGGTGTTCCACGTTATACCTTTGCTTGTAAACTCTTAATGCGCCTTAACAAAAGCGCGCGTTGCAAAAATCACGGACCTTGGGGCCCCATATCCCACGTAGGTCAGCTGTATGTAAACGGCCACAGTCCAAAAGATACACGGTGTGGATTGATCGCATGTGAGGGACAGTTTATGGAGAGCGGCCGACCCAGCCCGTGCGTGTCATTGCTTCTATAAGTAAGTACGCCTAGGTTTCGTAGGCCAGGGCACGATATTACACATGTTGTCGTGCCCCCGACGCTATAATGTGCTAACCTTTTGTTTTACACGAACAGTTCCTTTACTCGATTTGAGAGAATATGGCCGATCAAAAGTGTATTCTTTGCAGGGTCCGCGAAAGCAATAGACCACAAAAGACGATCGTCCCATGTTTCAGCAATTCCTCGGGACAATCGTGTCGTACTCTGATTTATCCTTTCTCTTATGCACTGACCACTTGGACCTAATGTAGGTATAGGTCATAAGATGCCATAAAGTATATGTGATGAGGCTCGTGTAGAGGTCTGATGGTTGCCTGAAAACAAGTACACTTCCGTAGGTGTGGTCAAATACGGTCATAACAGCTGCTGTCGAGTTACAATTGCGACTCCAGGTAATCGTACATCCGACATCCTACATGGACCTTCAAAAGCCAATTGATTGCCATATATTTGACTACTCCACCACACCAGGTCACTTGCTTTAGCTTCTCCATCCAACGGTTTCTCTTTACGAAGCTAGATCTTGGTTTTCCACACAGCAGTAAGCTGCAAGCCTGACGACATGTTACAGTTTCGATCCCACCCATCTGCTTTGTCCAGCAATCTGCCTCACACACCTCCTGTTGATTGCAATATAAACGAGATGCCCACAGTATCTAAATGCCACTCACCTCGGTACAGAATTCAGGCACTATTATCTTTATGTATCACTCAGCCTTCCGAGGCATATATCGATTAAACTTTCTGCGTAGCTATCCTAACGATCCTATAGTGTCCTTTCTCCTGTCCTTGATGCTGGACATCTTCCCACATCTAGCTTAGACTGACTCATCCAACCTTTCCTACCACTGTCCTCATTTCCATCTTGACCCCCCTGTTCCACCACACTCCAGAGACCAGCACTGAACAGAACGCAACGAGAACGTGAATTGAAGATCAGATTTTACAAACAGAGAGCCCTAGTGTATATTGACATACTCCATATTTTAAGACACACCCCTCAACGTACTTAATGCAACCTTGCCTGGTGTCTCAAAAGGACCTTCCCACACTCAGTGATGCTGCCTCTCCCACCATTGGAGTCCATACCACCCACCCAAATTCCTACACCCTTGGCATCCCACCCTCTACCAAAGCTCAGAATGCGGATTACCCCACAAGAACAACACTTGAACCCTCATTCTGTGTCAATCACCAGGAGCGTCTTGACTGGTCATCTCAATATGCAACATTCTTCTCCTGTCCTCGCCAGAGCAAGCTACCAGCCTACTACTCTCAAGTTAACCATGTCAGTTAAACCATACTTTTTGAGTTCCCACAAGGATTCTTTTCACTTGCGTGTGCATAATCAAGCTTCCATTGCGTAGATAGAGTAGGATCTGCCACCCAACTGTAGCCAATCACGGAATTTTCCAAGCGTTAATTATGTTCGCTAACCTTTCCTAGCTTATTGTGTCTCTCCAGACTCCACTCCCATAGCGGTATCTAGCTCAGACGAATCGGACAACGCTCACCTTCTCCATTTCATTCCCCCTCATGGAAACTGTAAGGTGGCACAGACATAAGAGCTACGATGATATTCTCTTGATACAGATTCTGTATCCTGCACCTCACCTTCCGCCTCGTCTCATCCAATGGATCAAGTGCCAATTGCTTGCTGTCATCGGCATAGCACCCCTACCAGTTTGGCGTATATTTTCCTCAGCCCCTAGCCTGCACCGTACATCGTCCTGGACTGTACTGCAGTTCAACCATCAACCAATCTACAATGTGGGTAACACTCTATATAGAAAATACTCGTGCAGCTGCCACTTGAAGTACGCATCCCACTTTGGAATCCGTGTGTCCACATCTGATCCTTGACACTGAAACATGAAACTTTACGTAAGTGCTCTGGCTCGTCCGTCGTGTGAATATAACCAATGCGCTTCCATGCTTGATAAGCCATTCGCTTGATAGTCATATTAGAATCTTATCACGTCTCTAGCTCCTCTACTTCGTCGCCATACATGTCATTTACTAAAACATACTTCAACCTGTCTCGTGATCATAATATTCGAGCGTATAGTGTGTCAGATTAATGGATACAAGGCGTGCTTTCCTCGGTGTTGGTAAGATAGTTTCTACGCATGCCAATACATTTTGGAAATCTGCGTTCTTGTTACTCGCCCGTACTACATGTGTTGAATGTGTTAATCAGTATGGCCGGGAGAATGTAGCTCTATCCGGATTTGACATATGAGTCTTTTCTCCCTGTCTTTCTTGGCTCTGATGATTGGATTAACCTACACGTATCGCCCAATGCCGCGGCTACCTGTCTTGAAAGTAAGTTGCTGGACGCTGTGCCCTGGCTAGCTAGTACCCAACATCGTAGATCTCAGCAGTGTTTAAGTTAAGTGGATGTTAGTGTCGCTGGTGTAAGGATCAGAGAGTAGGGAGAATGAATCTTATACTCTTAATTCTGCCCCCGCATACAATACATTGCTAAGGTTGCTTAGAGATACGTTTGCTTCTAGTCTTAGGGGAATAGGAAATCAAAATTTCTATAGGTCACCTAAACATCTTTCATCTGGGCAGACCTCAGTGCTCACGAAGCATCCTGGTTAGATCCTTGGCGTACCGGACTCACTCCCTGCATGTAGCCCATTATCTGTCTAGGGAGACATCAGTGAAGGATCAGTACTGTTAGGATTGAACAAGATTTTTAACCCTTAAGAGCTCTGTAGCAGTGTGCACTACAGTTAACAAACCTCCAGCAGTCATGTCACTGTAAGGGCTTGTTCACACGGAGTTTACACTCCGTGTTACAAGCGCTGTAGGGATCCCTCTTGGGGTCCGCTCTGTCGGACCCAAGAAGGATGTAACACAATTAGCACGTGAGATTCTCCACTGCTGTTATGGCCAAACACGGAGTGGCCGTTCACATGAGAGAATGCAGTGCGTGTTTCCAATGCGCGCTCAGCTCAGTCATTGAAAGAATTGCTTGTCTATTCTTTTCATGATGGAGTGCGATGCACACCATACGTAATTGCACAATGATGTTAAGTACGTTTTTATTGCGGAACACTAACAAGGGTAGTGATATTTACAAAAAATCCGATATACTGCTTTCAAAGTACATTTTTTTGACAAATGTTGCAAAAACCTTTGTCAAAAAGACATCTAGGGGAGGACGAAAAAGAATATAAAGTGAGGGTCAACATAGAAGAAGAAACATGAGCTAGAGAGCAAATGATATATATAGTATTAAAAATAGGAGATGGAGAATGTGGAGGGAAAAATATAAGAAAGATATGAAGAAGGAAGTATACTGAGTTTATTACCTGTGTGAAGATGTATATATCAGAGAGCATAAGGTAGCAGTACAGATAATGTGAGTTTGTAGTCAGCCATTACTGTAGGAAGGACACATATATGAGAATGGAAAAACAAATGGTTATAATAAGAGAAAAGAGGACATTCAGGAGTATGTGCAAAGTACCTGGTAATATGATCAAATATGATCAAAATGGGGCAGTAGGTAATGCCACAAGGAGGCTGCAAATGAAACATAAGATAAGGAGCATAAGAATAGGTCACACTGACTAGACGGTGTATATGAATAGGAAACTATGGAGGAGTAGTAAAATACCAGGGGGCAAGAAGTGCAAGAGAGGAAGCGTCCAGAGTGTGCCAACGACAGAGTAGTGCAGACCGTGCTTGCGCGGGAAACCCACGACTGCGCAGAAGAGAAGACGGAAGAAATAAGGTAAAGAGCAGACTGGCGCATGCTCAGAAGAGCGGAAACACCAGAGCGCAGCAGATAAAAGAAAGAGAGGACGAGTAATAGAGACAGAATGGGACCAAATAAAAGGGAAAGGAAAGCAAATGAATGGGCATAACTGGGAGTATCAAGATAGTAGAAAAAGGAGACCCAACCAGTAAAGGAAATAAAGAGAAGAGTAGCGTAGGATAGAAAAGAAAGGTTAACAAGATAAGACAGGTGGAGAAGCCAGGAGAGGTATAAAAGAAAAGAAAATAATAGTGGGGAGCATAAGGTATATATTGTACAAATAATGCAAGGAGGCTAAAGAGTTAGAGCCAGAGATGTTAAAAGATATAAGTGAAATAATTATATGTCATAGGCAAAGAGGATGGATGTATTATCCAAGGTAGACAAATAGACATATAAAGGAAAGAGACAGAGAGAAAGGAGGAGAGAGAGGTATGTGTTCATATATATTACCAACAGAGGACAAAGGGCTTGTTCACACGGAGTTTACACTCCGTGTTACAAGCGCTTCGTAGATCCGTCTTGGGGACCGACAGAGCGGACCCAGAGACAGATCTAAACAATTAGCAATGACTTTATTGTAGTGGCCTGAAATAGAACCTTGTTCCGTCTGCCTGTTTCATGACTAGCTTACAGCCACTACAATTCACTCACTTGTCCAACTCCCTATGCCTAGTTTCACTGTGAGCTCACATACTTAAGTTCCAGACATTTCTTTATTTCGTTCTATTGTAATTGCTCTTGTGTGTTTCTCCTACAGTATTGTCATGTTCACGCCATGTGGCCCTAGTCACCGGCCACGGCTGCTGCGACCATAACTGCGGCTTGGCTTTCCTGTGTGTGAACATTGCTCTTAGTCCTGGATCTTTATTGATTTCTGGCCAACGCCCTTGGCCAGGAATTCCCTCCCAGCACTCCTAGGGGTTAATCGATTCTCTGGTGATTGACAGCTTCTGCTTCATAATCCCTTCTGCTCAGCTCCTCCCTTTCCCTATTTATAGCCACCGCTTCCTTCTTCCTGTGCCTGCTATAGCTATTCTGTACCTGCAGTTAGCCTTCACCTTTTGGATCTTCTGTGCCTTTGACCTCTGCTTGTGTTTCTGCTTTCTCCTTGTCTTACGATTTTGTACCGCGCTGCCCGTCTTGTTATCGACTTGGACCGTCCGACTACTCTTTTGTGTTTTGTTTCTGTTCGTCTCTGTCTGTGTGCACTTAGCTCAGTGCAGTGTCAGTCTTCCGGTTGGGGCCGGCCTGTTAAGGAGTCGAGTTCCCTAAAAGGCAGGGACAGAGGTTGGGGCGAGTGTCAGGGCCTCACTTGTCTGTATCTTTGGGTGCATCCCTGACTACCCCTGACATTATAGCAGGCCATTATTCTAAGTTAATTCCCTGGCAGTTCAGGATGAATACCGACCTGTCGGTTTCTGACCGCCTAGACGAAGTAACAACGCAGTTTCAGGGCATGCCGGGTCTTATGTCCCAGATTCTCGCTTCGGCTGGACGCCATGTCTAACCCGGGCCCCTGATCCAGTCGTCCCATCAGTACCCCGTATCGGTTCATGGGCTAGTGGGGCCAAAATTTTGCACACAAAACCGAATATGTGGCTTCCCAACTGTTTTGATGGGAATCTGATGCATTTCGAACCTTCAGGGAGTCTTGCCGCCTGTTTTTTCGATTTACCCATCCCTCCTCCAGGGCTCACCTCAGGTATGGGCATTAGGCTTACCTCCCGAGGCCCCGGAATGGAGGTCAGTGGATAAATTTTTTCTTGCACTAGGCCAGATTTATGATGACCCCAATCGAGCAGCACAAGCAGAAACCCACCTCCTATCCATCCAGCAAGGTCGGCCGCTCAGCTGAGGATTTTTGCTCCGAATTCCGCCAATGGAGTTCGGTAATTGGGTGGGCCCGACCAACCCCTCAAAAACTCTCTTCAGACAAGGGCTTTTCTCAGGCAGTAAAAAGGGTGCGATGGGGCAATCACCCTATTCCAGAGACTTTGGGAGATCTTATGGCTGGCTATAACCATTGACAGAAAGAGAGAGAGACGCAGGGAAAAGGCTGGGGGTCTACTGGACAGTTCAGGTCAGACTCTCCTGTCCAACCTTTATATGCTGTTTCTGCTACAACTCCTCTTCCACTACCTTCGTCATCGCCCACCTGGGGTTCAGGAGAGGAACCCATGGTATTAGGCTCTACGTTGGCGGCTATCAGAAGGAAGCATTCGGGTAGAAAATGCCTTTGTGTTTCTACTGTGGAGAGTCAGACCATGTCCTGAGGAGCGCCCAACCAGCCTAATTTTCCCCGTGGGAGATCAAAAAAACCTGAAGAACATCAGGAGGATTAACTCAGGCGTACAGGTACCCCTTAATTTGGGATAATAAGATTACCTTTCCCGAAAACCTTTTGATTTCTGGGGCCAAGAGCTTTGTCTTTGCCATGCCTTGATCGAATTCAGGAGCTGCTGTCAGTTTCATTAGAAATGGCTGTGGCCCAAGCTTTAGGGTTAGAAACTAATTCCTTTATGTTCTCCCTTTTTTCGGTTTCCGGCACCAGACTCTACCCCTCTAACTGAGGGAAGAATAGAATATCGTACCGCCGAAATGACCTTGAACATTGGGTGCTTGCATTTTGAACAAATGTCCTTTTTTGTTATGGAGAGGCTTGCCACGGATATTATCCTGGGCTTACCATGGTTACGCCTCCATAATCCGGTGTTCGACTGGAGGACGGTGGAGTTGGTTAAATGGGGGGACTCATGTGGTTGCCATTTGAAAACTTTACAGTCATTGGTGTGTTCTATAAACGATAATCATACCATTCCCGACTTTGTCTCTGACTTTAATGACGTCTTTGATTAAACCGTTGTGGACACTCTTCCGCCGCATCGGCCATATGACTGCGCTATAGACCTCATTCCGGGGGCAAAGTTACCTAAGGTTGTATTTTCAACTTGTCTACCCCGGAACAAGAATCTATGCGTCAATATATTAAGGAAAACCTAGAAAAGGGTCACATACAACCGTCTATTTTGCCGGTGGGTGCCGTTTTTTTCTTTGTTGAGAAAAAAGATGGGGGTCTCCGTCCTTAGTATTGACACAGGAGCTCAATTAGATAATAATAAAAGACCTGCATCCACTTCCCATGATCCCGATTCTTTTTAATCAGGTTGTGGGCGCCCGATGGTTTTCCAAAGTCGACCTTCGGGGGGCGTACAACCTAATCCGGATCAGAAAAGAGGACGAATGGAAAAGGGCCTTTAATATACCTGAAGGACACTTTGAATACCTAGTCATGCCCTTCGGTCTTTGTAATGCACCAGCTGTCTTCCAACGATTTGTTAATGACATTTTCAGGGACCTCCTGGGGCGTTTCGTAATTGTGTACTTAGATGACATCCTCATCTTTTCCCCAGATTACGATACCCATCGAGATCATGTGAGGGAGGTTCTCTCGAGGTTACGCCAGAATCAATTATGCGCCAAATTGTCTAAATGTCTGTTCGGAGTCCAGGAGATAGGATTCTTGGGGTATGTACTTAGTCCCAGCTCTATAAGCATGGATTCACAAAAGGTTTCTGCCATCGCCGAGTGGGTGAGACCTACTACCTTGAAAGAGATCCAACGTTTCTTAGGTTTTGCGAACTATTATCGCAAATTTATTAAGAATTTTTCCCTGATTGTTAAACCCCTCACTGACCTTACTAGGAAAGGGACTGACCCTACCTCCTGGACACCAGAAGCTGAGCAAGCATTTTCTACTTTGAAAAAATGTTTCTCGTCTGCACCTGTCCTGGTCCACCCAGACCCAGAACAACCTTTTGTTGTAGAGGTGGATGCATCTGAGACAGGCGTAGGAGCCGTCCTGTCCCAAGGAACGGAACCCTATACCAATCTCCGACCCATCGCCTTTTTCTCCAGAAAATTCTCCACTGCAGAGGTCAACTATGATATTGGTAACCGGGAATTGCTAGCCATAAAATGGGCTTTTGAAGAGTGGAGGCACCTTCTGGAGGGGGCCAGACATAGGGTGACTGTTCTTACTGATCATAAAAATCTGCTGTATCTTGACAAGGCTAAACAGTTGAATCCCCGCCAAGCACGATGGGCTTTGTTTTTTACTAGATTCAACTCTGTGGTAACCTACCGTCCAGGGGCTAAAAATGTTAAGGCCGACGCCTTGTCCCGAAGTTTTGGTATGGCTGACATTTGGAGGAGAACCTGAAAATATCCTTGCTCCGGGAGAAGTCGTTGCTACCCTTACGCAG
>JAODAL010060159.1:0-21043 GCA_025379985.1 Phyllomedusa bahiana | reverse complement strand
TTGTGGCAAGGCCAACCAAAAACATAGAGTGACACAGGGCCCTGAAAAGCAGCGGTCGGACCTGGGGTTGTTGAGCCCCCGAGAGTGGAGGCAGGTGGAAAGAGCTCTGACCACCCTTCCCAGTTTTGAAGAAGCCCCCAAAAATGGTCAGTGCGGACAATGCCCTTGTCAGCATGAGCATTGTGGTGATCTTTGTTGGGAAACGACGTTGGCACTCTGAAACAGCAGGTCCCCAGCGACGGAGGAGGAGACGGGACACAGGGCCTTTCTCTCCTCAAATCAAAAGGCCGACAGTTTCACAACTTTATCGGTCTTCATTAGGCAGTGGTTCGGGGCCGGGGCTGTGCAAGGCGGCGTCCTCAGCTCTCAGGGTTACGGGCATCTGAGGCAAGTCAGGCTGTTTTGAAGCTGGCAGGGAAGCGGAGAGGGAGGAGAGGTATTCCTGGAACCGACTTTAACCGATGTCCCTGCCTTGGAAAGGGGGTTGGCACGGATTTGAGGTGGAGGAGGAAGATGAGGAAGATCGTTTGCTAGTGCCCCTCGACCAGAGGCTTGGGAAATCAAGGCTCCATCTCTCACATGAGTGCTTGGATGTTCCAGTTCCTTCCAACATGATCTCGCATTTAAGGCCATAAAAACTGAACAACAGTTATTGGGTGGCACCCCCCCCCTACGGGCACACTTTCCTTCCCCCACCCAAAAAAAGGGGTTTAAAATGCAGGAATTGGAGACCGTGCTGATTGATCAACTGGAGACATCTGTTGGTCTGTTAGTTCTTCAAATGTCACGGTGGAAAAACTCAGCAACGTGACAGCAGTAGAGTGCCAAGTAGCCGCAGCAGCAGGCATTGGCGAAGCCAAAATGGGTGACCTTGGCAATCTTTTTTACCACCTCAAACCAAAAGCAAAGTAATGCAGGGCCCCACATACATGCACAAAGACCGGTTTAAGATCATGGTGCACGACTATCTGCGTCTCAACACCGTGTTTTGGATATTTCCGGACCCAATCACTTTTTGGGTATCAAATGATAATCCCGACTCTGCTCGCCACCCCTAGAGGTGTTGTCCTGCCAGCAACCCGAATCATATCTGAGCGGACCTTCAGCACAGCTGGAGGAGTCATATACAGACAAACGCACCTGGCTTTCCACTGATAATGTGGATCGTTTGACTTTCATTCAAGATGAATCCAGGCAATGGATCTTGATGTTGTTGTGGATCCCAATTGCCGAGTTCACACTGATTAGTTGCCGGTTATCTACTTCACATTCCTCTTCAACAGAAATAGTCCTCCGTGAATTTTGTTTTGTTTTAATGATCAGATTTCTATCACTGCATCTATTTATTCTCAGATTCGCGCCGCATAAAAATTATGTGTTTGCTGGTCTTGCGCCTGAAGTAGACTATAAAAGACACCAATACGTACAAGGTTTCATGAAAAAAACGCTATTTCACGCCATTTTACTCACCTTATCTTTAGAATTTTTCGCTAGTGTCAATGGTTCTGGGGTCGTCGGTTGCTCTTGTGAGAATACAGCTATAATCAAGGTCCTTTGGAACAGGAGAAATGTGGATTCTAAGTGGATTTCTTCATCACAATTTTTTAACTGTGGCTGGAAGTCCATTTTTATAATTTCTTTAGGTCATGACTGTCTGTGAAATACAGCTATACTACAGGTCTATTTAATTGAACGTGGTTTCTAAACATACATATGTTCTTCACAATTGTCGAGAAGAGTGGCACAAAGGGTATGGTTTGAATTGTTTGGGGCTTGTTCTGTAAAATACAGCTACACATACAGGTGCCCTATTGTATAAAAATGTGGTTTCGCTAATAAGACTGTTTTTCTTCACTATTGTCAACAGTAGCTCAAGGGGATGTTTTGATATTTATGGGGCATGGTGCTGTGTCAAAACAGGAATAGTTTAGGACACTGTTAATGGACACCATATGGCAAAAATTGAATTATTTTTGCAAGATCTTTAAACATAGCTAGCACATCCCCTTGAAAGTGAGACATCCCGTTTATTGTAATATATGTTTATAAAAAGAGAAACAAAGAGGTGTTGGGGCGATTCAATCCACTATTTTTTAAAATGGTGTTTTTAAGAATTTAACTACTGTGAAAAAAATTGCCATCCTGATACAAAATAAGCTGATTTAAATATTCCTCTGAATTTGTACAAGGGAGGTACACGAAAGACTTGCACATATGTAGGGTATTCAGGAGGACATGGTGTATGGAGCACACTTCTCGAACCCCAAGAACCAGAGACAACTTCCTCAACATTTTTTAGTATAGAAACGAGGAAAAGAAATGCTAAGAAAATAGAGCACCGGACGGTGAAACAGGTAGCCATCATCTCACCGCTATTTCCCATAACGTGAAGCGTCAATTGGGTCCAGCACTCTCTTTCGGGAGGGGCATGGCGCTTTGAGTAGTGTGGCAGCATATTTCTAAAGACGCGCTTACCCAGGTCTTGACTGAGGAAGGCTGGAGGTCTTAGATCACATACGTCCGCGTCAGACATATGCTTCAGCACGATCTCGCGCTTTGTTGCTGTGTCATAAGGGCAATTTTTTGCCGGTCTAATGGATGTCGGCATGCCAAACTGGACATCTCAGACGCACCCACTGTAACTCCCTGGCCCTCCCATGCACTTTGCTGAACCTGCGTGTTAATAGATGACTGAACACCATGCTGCTCTCACAGCACCACTGTAACTCAGGCGCTGTACCCCTGCTCCAGCTGGCGACTGCCGTGATCCAAATTTACAGCCCTCGACAGCACTTGATCATGTAATCATCAAACCCAAGTTTGAACAAGTTGAATGATGGATTTTCCGACAGGCCTACGGTGAAACCTACTGGAGGACCATTGTTTAGTTTGATTCACATTCGAATGTCACGGTGGAAACAATGTCACCCAGATAAAAATGGATGTCAGCTCTAGCATGAGCAGTACTTAGAAACGAGTTGTTTTAATCATAGTTTATTTATTCTTGCTTAATTTTCTGACTGCTTGGTCCATAAGGGCATCTGATACGAGGGTTGTTGGGTCATGAGACCAGGAAGGATCTGGCCTTGGATAATGTGCCATGTTAACTAAAATTACTGCTTCAAAATACTACTATCTTCCTCGGCAACCTTTTTTATCTGTGGCGTCAATGCAGGTTTTAGGGTCATTTTCTGCGGTCTCCAGGACAGGCATAGTCAAATGTCAGTCAACTAAATGGTGGTTCAAAGACTCCTTTTTCGGCACTTTTTTTTAATCTGGGGGGGTACTTGCGCAGGTTTGTGGGCTCCATACTGTGGCCACTGGTCAGGTATAGTCAATCATTCCAGTTCATCCTAAAATGGTGGTTCAAAGACGACTTTTTCCAACACTTTTTAATCTCTATCGCATGTGGGTACGCACACAGTGTTTTTAAGGGTCATGCTGTTGCGATACAGGACAGGTATAGTCAATGTCCAGTTCAACTAAATGGTGGGTTCAAATAGACTCCTTTTTCCAGCTACTCTTTTTAACTGTGAGTCAGATCAAGGATTTAATGGTCGCATGCTTGCCGTTCATCTCACATGGGATAGTCATATGTCCAGTTCAGTAAACATGATGGTTCACAAATAATCCTGCCCTTCTTCCGCACTTTTCTAATTTGCTGGGTCATGCAGGTTTTAAGGGTCATGCTTTTCTGGTAAAAGAACAGGGATAGTGTATGTCTGTGACTTGTTTTCTGTGTCTGTTATAATCTAATTGTCTTGCCTAAGATGTAGAACATATCCCTAGTTTTGCTGTTGTGGATGTTATTTCCTGGCTTCTCCAGCCCTCTCTGCTTTGGGTGTAAGATTGACAGGTTAGATGAAGACTTGTTGTTCCTATTCCATAGTCTTTAAAGGTCATCGGCAGAAATCTGTATACTGTCTATCCGGAAATCGTCATTAATTGCGTTATCAACTATCAAATCGATAACGGATTGTTGACACATATTGATCATCACTACCTGGGAGTACAAAGAGAAAAGACATGGAGGCCTTTATTAGGCCATCTACTACAATGACAACTAGTCAGCATCCCTTGATCATGTCGCAGGGAGGGAGGCAATCAGTTGCCACAACAGACAGCAGCATTATCTTTTAATCATTAAGATGCCGCAAATGCATTTACTGCAGTATTTAAGTGGTTAAATGGCTCTGAGTTATCATAGATCTCGGCCGTTAGTAGGGGTTGTCAGCTGTATATAACAGCCAACACATCCCAGGAATGGAACAGGCTCAGCAAGTGGCTACATATACCCCTACCGACATTATGACATACATATGCATCAAATGTTCAGTAGAGTGGTAAGGCACGATAAGTGTATTATAATACCACAGAAAGATAACTAAAGTTATATATATATATATACACACATATAGAAAGGGATCAGCTCGGAGGTTGGATTAACCCACCACCCCCCCCCAAAAAACACACAAGGACACAGTCCTTTAGCTTCTGTTTAACACGATTCAGGGCACGTTATATTTCTCAGCCATTAGATAAACTCCAGAAAACATAAACGTAGGCTCTTAACTTCAGCCAAAATGAAGAAGAGAAAATTAAATATACAAACAGAGTTTTCACACACACTCTGTAGTGGGGACACTTACCAGTCCTGTGTCCAGATCAGGCCTCCAGCATTCTTGTCTCCAACCTGAGAACGGCGTCGTGTAGTCTGTTCTGGGGTTCTTCCTGCCTGCGCCACACCAGCACTTCCACAGCATCACAAGACAATCCGCAATCACACTATACCCACCTGACTACTCCAGGCGCTTACATACAGAACAAAACAAATCTCTGGCACTGGACCTGAAGATGTTAGAGCAGTCACCCACCCAACCTCTATGAAGTTATGTGAGAAACCAGCGCCCAGACTACTTGCTCTGCGAGTATACTAGCACAAAAAATAAGCGTGTTGGTCACTAAAACCTACCGCTGCTGACACCTACAAATTACCAGATTTTAAACCTCCCACAATGCCAGGGTCCTTGGTGATGCAACATATCTCTAGTAACGACCACAATACATTCATGCCCTCTAACTACCACCCCCCATCTGCCCAAGTCGGCCTGTGTTCTGGTCACCATCTTTTTACTCATCATGCGCGTCGCAACCGCCTTGACAGGTCTGTAGGACTAGATTACCCTGTAGCGGTCGCCAGAGGTCCGATGTACTTTACCCAAGAAGTTAAAAGTGCTATTGTAGGCCAAGAACCAGTCGGGTGACTACTGAGCATTTTTCCACTTTCTTCTCTCTTAGCCATCTGAGGGCGGGCATGTGATCTGCCACCAACCTAAACCTGCACCCCATAGATAGTAACGCAGGGAACCTCAGGGCCCCAGCTTAATGGCTAGGCACTTCTTTCTCGATTACTCGAGTAGTTCTTCTCTGCTCCGGGTGACACAACTTCCTTACTCAGATTAGCTTACAGGGTGATTCTTCTCACCGCATTTTAATACCTGAGACACACACAGCCCCTAACAACGCACTTCCGACGCATCTGTCTCGAACCACAAATTCTCTGGAATATAATCCACGGGCAAACCATAAAAGGGATGGACACCTACAGAGCGGCTGACTTTCAAGTTTTTGAAAGGCCCTTACAGACATTTCGGGGACTCCATTTAATCACGCTGACTTGGCTGCCTTTTGTTGCAGGTCGGGTGAAGTGGGGCCACGGCGTCTATCTCTGACAAAATTGAGAATGAACAGTCTATTAGTACCCCACAATTACCAGGAACGCCCGGACCTGTTTGTGATTCTGGGGGACAGGAGCGCCAGCTTTGGATGGCTTCTACTTTTTTAAGTTGAGGTTTTGATATTTCTCGCCACCACGATGTACCACCAGGTACCGGGCTTCTTCCATCTAATGCTGAATTGTTTGGATTTAAACCGTTGTATACCAGCCTTCCTTAACGCCCACAGTGACAGCCCTGATACCTAGACAGAATGACTTTCCCACCTCTGTACTAAAAAGGACTATGTCAATCCATGATAGATGACCGCATATTTTCCTCGTGGGGAGGCTTAAACCCCGGTCAAGGCCCTCTGGAAAGTTGGCAAGGGCTCCTGTATAGCACAAAAAAGGCACTCCGGGAACATACCTGGTAAGAATCCTCCAGGTTGTGGAGGAGATGCTAGGCTTCTCCACGAGACTCCGTTGACAACGGAATGTGCTCAATACCCTTTGGCAAGATCCAGGGTAGTGATATACGAGTTGGACCCAGTCTCTCTATCAATTATCTACCGGGGCAGGGGGGCAGGAGGACTTCTTCCTTTAGTAAACCGAGTTGTGTGCGTGAAAGATGAGAGTGATGTAATTCGTATACAAAATCGCCACCATTCCCCATTGGGCATTCGAGGTCAACGAAAGAGGACAATGGACTCTAGACCACCCACTCTTTGATTCCCTCGTTCTCACCTAGGGCCACATCTATTTGGACTCCTTGTGGCAAATGATCTCCTGCACGCCTCGGGCACCATTATAGGGTTTTAACATTGAACCGTACATGAGGGTACGTCAGTGATTATCTCATGCTTGCACTAACGGTGTTCGTACTGGGGTATTCTGTAAAGTAAGAATCTGCTATGTTCTGTAGGAGCAAAGCTGTGTTATACTGCTGCTTTCTGTAGATGGACAGGACAGGGTCTCCGTACACTTTTGAGCTCCTCAATTGGCTGACAGGTCGTGGGGCCACAGCGCACGGGGAGCTTCTAGAGCGGTCCCTACATCCTTTACTAGGTTTTAAACAAATTCACATGATACACTTGGTAGCGGCTTCCTCGCTGCCTGGTGGTGTAACATGTAATTCACTTCAGCGCAACTTGTTTTGACTACCTTAATTTGGCCTTGTCATGTTTGTCATAGTAACTTGCTTTCTACTGTGGGTACCAGCTCGGTAACGGTCTCCCCGGGGTCCAAAACTGCCTGAAAACTGCGCAAACTGCCCTAATTATAGACCCTTGCCTGGGCCTCATTGAAGCATGGAGAATAGATGCTCCTTACAATAGGCACTCCCTGGGCTATTCTCTCTGCATCTGGGGAGATATGCTCTATTACACTTTTATGCGGAGTGACCTCCCCTACCCAGTATCTCTTGGAAACTATACCAACCAACCCCCTGGGTGTCGTTGCCATATGGACGAGACTCAAATGGGGAAAACCCTTGTGGATGCTGTCGGGCACCGCCTTTCGATGGAAAATAGGCAGATAGCGGTAGTAGATATTCACAGTCTCGACACACATATTTGTTTCAACCTACATCGTTGTTTATACAGTAAGCACTTACAGGGTCTTGTTAAAAACGTTTCGACCAGCCCGTTGTTTGTGGATGATAAACAGGTGGGTTGCGGAAAATGGGGTAATACTTTTAACACTTTACAGATGGTCCCCGCATCATCACCCTCGGATCTTGTACGGGGTCCCTTGATCGTGCAGATAGGGATTTACCTTGTTAATTCCCAAACACTGGGAATATAATCTGAAACAACTCCTTGGCTATGCCACCTTCTGGTGAGTACTATCTGTGCTGGTTCTGACCTTCGGGTACCGGGTTGATAATCAGACCGATGACCAGGTAATACTGGTGTTTCCTATGGATGACTTCACCAGGGGTCTACCAAGTCCATGCGAAGGGAAAATTCTATCAAAAGGCACCTCCCTCACATAATCGGAAGGGGTATCGAGGGTAGCTGCGGAAGGGGAAGTGGGCTACCGGGGAGGTCGAACTGGCATTTGGGGCAAGGACTGGCAATAGTCCCGAACTTGTACGGTGTATCCACAGCCAATTAGAATGTCGGCTAGGGATCCTGTCCGGGTCTTCTTCTTGTCCTCCAAGTGCCCCCCATAACATTGGGGAGATGAGCCAGAGGTCTATCACTATGGTTTAGGACACTACGAGTTAGTTCTACCACACTCATCACTGAAGTTTTGTCACCTGATTATAGCTTGTTCCCGTTCATGGCAAAATGGGCGTTACGCCTTCTCTGTTTTTCTTTCCACCTAGGGGCTCTCGGGGCAACCATTTACTACCACCAAATAACTCCTCGGGCCTCACTTCAACGTCTCATCCAGGAGTTGGGACCGTACCCAAACTTTTCCCAGGGACCCTCTAAATCGGGGACTACCTCATCGGGCGGTTTCCTCCTTCATTCGTCCCTCAATTAACTCACGGAAAAAAAGGAAAACCCCTCAGGTCCACCCTCTGGCTCCATTCCCGCCGGGGACGGTGACCAACAGCCCTGTAGGGATACTGATCTTGTGACGGATGGGTTCCGTGGTAGTGCCCGTTCCCCAGAGACCAGATCACGAGGAAAATCTGCACGATTAGAGATGTCATACATTAATTCTGGGAACACCCATACCTCGGATGTTGGTTACGTAACTCCTTGCTATGGTTCGCCATGGTTACCTGGGCACTGGGTAAACCTTTAGTGTCACCATGAATACAGGTAACACAATTACGTGCTTGTTTCCTCCTGGGTATCAATCATGTGTAATTAGAGACGGAGAGGAGCGTTGGTTACCAGACTCCCGAGTCAGTGGCCAGAAATGGGAACCTTCGCCATTGAAGCAGGGATCCTCTGCGCCACATGCAGGGTCATTCGGATATCTGTGAGCAAAAACAGCGGAGAACGCCGTCCATCGAAGCTACGTCCATGGGTTCCGTAGTATGGTGGCACTGGGTTACCCCTATGTCACTGGGGGCATGGCATCCCCACACAAAGACCACCTCCCGGGGGCACCCCCTGTTTCAAGGGCGCTCTTAGTTCATCACCCAGCCTTTAGGGCGACAACTTGCTCCGAGGGCTCTGTTGTCCTGGCCTCTCGGGAGTCTCTAGAGCATTGTCCCAGTAGACAGACTTTCGGCACCCTAGCTGGGATCCTGGAGTTCTCTGAAGTGTAGAAAAAACGTCTCCAATCAACCAACTGTACTCTGACACACAGAATGAAGGGTCCCTTTGGGCCACCAAGCGTCACTGGAAAAGGTATGTGGTTAGCGAATGGATGAACTAATCCATGACTACTCATTACTACTCCACTCTGCGCTGGGGTACAAACATCCAGGTGCAGCAATTGTCTGCTACCAGGTGAAACAAATAAAAATCATCTGGGACCTGGTGGGCTTGTCCGTTCTCAATTGGTCCAGTGGTTGGACCCTATGGAGCACCGTACGCTAAAGTCAACCCATTAGTCATGCCTAAAGGATTTATGCTTTCAAACTTTGGATTCTCTATTAGCATTCCCTGGAGGGGATGGTCACAAATAGCTTCGGGGTTCTAGGTTAGGAAATGGGGATAAGACCTCTGTCCATGTGACTTGGTGGTAGCTGTTGCTGTGCGTTGGCCAAAATTACACTACCTGCTCAAAAACTCAGTGTGGTAACGTCTCGTGTCTTCCTCCAGTGTCAGTTTTTTGCAACGCTCCTTATGGCATATGTACGTCAATAGTACTGGAGGCACTGTTTTTTCCTGGGCCTGGATATCTGGGCAAGCTGTGAATCTTAGCGGTTGGTTTCCTGCCTGAGCCCTCTGGCTTCCATATGAGCTTGCTGTTTGTGCGCCATGTAGGTGCATGTGCTGCTGTACCATGAGTTGCTGCTGCATTTGCAGGGCCTCTTTATGGGTACATTTGCTAGTTGAGCATGGCTTCCAGCCATGGGATTGCTGTTGCTGGTGCGATGAGTTGCTGCTGCACTTGTACTGCATCTTTATGGGTCTGATGCTGCATGTTTAGCATTCTGTTATGGGTCTGCTGTGCTTGCATTTCGCATTGTATATTCGGTGTTTTAATTAGTTCCTCCAAGGAGGCTGATGTAGTGCGATGATCTCAGTTGCGGCCTTAACCAGGGACATTAGATGGTCCAAACACAAAAAAACACTAGCAGCAAACATCTCCTAGCCAACAAAACGTTGCCTCTTTGCAGTAGGAAAATTTAGGCGTCCCGGCCTTTACATTGATCACTTGCTGTACGTTCTATGCACTGGGTTGCAAGCACACAGATTGTGCCAGAAAATGCCCATTTGCATACTCCACCAATTGTAAGGGATCAGCGTCGGGAGGGTAAAGATAACCACAGGACCAGTCCTTTAGACTCTGTTTAAAGTATCAGGAGCTTTTGTATTTCAAGCCTTAGATAAACAGGCAACATAAACGTGGGCGTTAAACTTCAGCCAAAATGCCAGTGAAATATAAAAGGTTGTTCATCAGTCGTTTCGGGACACCTTACAGTCCTGTTCCAGATCAGGTACAAGCCTGTTCCTTGTCGCCAACTGAGACCGGGGTTGTGTAGTCTGTTATGGGGATTTTTCTGCGGCAACGCAACTCACCTGCACTCTGCCCAGCAGCACAGACAATCAATCACACTCTAACCACTGATCTCCAGGCCTCTACATACAGAAAAACAAGAACATCTGGCCTGGACCTGAAGATGTGAGAGCCAGTCCACCCCACAAATTTTGACTGCTCCTAGTGAAAATCTGGCCCAGAACTACTTGTTCTGCAAGCAACACTTAACAAAAAAAACGTGTGTCAGGAACCTACCGCTGCTGACACTAACAATTTCAGGTTTTCACCTCACAATGCCCCAGGGTCCTTGGTGGACACATACTCTCTGGTCCACCACAATTCCCTTCTGCCTTCTTACTACTATATATATATATATATTATATATATTAATATATACTAATATATATATATTTATATATATATGAAATATATTTAATATTATAATAGATATATATATATATATAATATATATATATATATTTATTTTGTTATTATTGATGTAGTGGGTCCCTCCTAGTCATCAAGTCTGCCGCAGATGCTGTTTGCAGCTAACACCCACCGGTACCAGCACGGAATGGAGCCGGCTAAATACAATCGCTATTTAAAACCCCGTATGATGCCGCAAGCAAACATTCGCCCAAGCGTCTATATGAATGACGGAACGGTTCTGTGCACTGCTTCCTCACTCCAATAAGGGCCCCCAGCACGAGACGCGTCCGGTGACCTGATTAGGTTATCATGGCAGCTGGAAGGCATTCCATCAGACCACCATGGTTTTTCATTTATTTTGGGACACTTACGGCCCCACGGCCACTAAGTAGTAAAACCGGTATATTGGTACACCCTATTACATTGCCTTACAATGCAATAGGCTGTATAAATTATCGAGACCCCTAGTGGTGAAGCACCCTAGGGGACTCAAAGTTAGTCTAAGTCTAAAAAATAAAAATTATTAAAAGTTCAAATCACCCCCATTTTTCAGTTTTACAAATAAAAAAAAATAGTTAAAAAGTTAAATATAATTGATATTTGAAAAAATCTGATCTAGTAAAATATAACATCATTTGCCCCATACGCTGAACACCGTAGACGAAAAAAATTCCAAACGCAAAAATTGTTTGTTTTTTTTGGTCATTTCACGTCCCCTAAAAATTGGAATAAAAGTGATAAAAAATATTGCATGTATTCCAAACTGGTACCCATAAAAAATAAACACTTCAGCAGTTAAGTCCGTCGTTAGACGTACAAAAAAGTTATTGGTCGCAGAAAATAGCGCCACGGCAAAAATGTGAAAAATGATTTTTTTTATGGTACCAAAACATAACAAAAACCATACATGTTTGGTATTGTCAGGTTCTTATCTACTTGTAGAATACAGATAATACACCAGTTATATCAAAGATTGAATGCCGTAAAAACAAAGCCCCTGAAAACATGGCGCAAGTGTGTTTTTTTGTTTTCACATTTTGCCCCACTTAGAATGTTTTTGCAGTTTCCCAGTATATTCTATGGTATGATGAATGGTACCATTAGAAAGTACATCTTGTCTCGCAAAATAAAAGCCCTCATATGTCTATGTAGATGGAAAAATAAAAAAGTATGGCTCTGGGAAGGTGGCGATGAAAAAAACAAATGTGAAAAAAAGGCCCGGTCGTTAAGGGGTTAAAAGTTACTCTATAGCTATGATTTTAAAATGGAGGCACAGAATAGAATGGACTCTTTTCAAGCTATCATTACATATGACATGATACCACCGTATTATAGTTTAAATCATAAACCTGCATCCAGAAAACTGTTATCTAAGTCCATGCAGGAGCTGCTGTATGTAAAGAAACAAAATCAGGTTCAGTCCTTATCAAGTCTAATGGGAAGGCCTTTTTCCTGATTACATGTGACATTTTAATACTTGTTGAAATTTTATCAACCAATTCTGCTATTAGACTTGTTTGCACATTTTTGTTTTAGATTTTTGTAGATGTCTTACTAGGGTCACACATCCCAATTGTGATGCGGCACATCGTGTGTTCTGCCTGCATTTTGTTTTCCAAAACTGGGAACAGATCCAGCAGCGGAGAGACATATAATGGAAAACTTTACATATATCTTCCCTGTTGGATCTCATCCCAGTTCTGGCAAAAAGAATAGATCTGGTTGCCTTCAACTAGGTTCTGTTCAAGCAGAAAGCAACCCAAGGTTATAAAAATTTAAAACTATGAATAATCTCGTGTTTTGTATATCTTCATACAAAAAAAAGACTATCATGTATTTCATAGGAATGTAAAACAATTTCACTCGTGTGTGATATCAGGTGAAACAAGATCCTGCTGTAATAAAATCTGTTTGCTTGAAGTAGTATACTAATTTACTGCTATGTACGTGCAAGTAACAGATTTGGCTGTATCAGTTCTTTGATCTCTATAACAGCAGCTAGAAGTATCGTTTCCAAAGCTGCATGTATAAATTACAAAGTAGGTTTTATAAATCTAGGCTTTTATTTTTAGACAAAAGCTCTCAATTATATCATAAGGACATAGATAAGCAGCTTCCACTGCAAGAAAAATGTAGTATTCCATGACAACAGTACAGATGTATAGCTGGTCGTGTGATATATGAATGCCTCGAGTGAATGGGAATCACTCTTATATAACAGCTTTCTATTCTGGATCGCAAAGCGGACAGATGCTTTGTGGCAGAGATCATAATATAAGGTAATTACAGTCTCTAACATATTTTATGTGCTGGATGCACATACAGCGGCGTACTTCTGCGGAGCAGAGAGCGAGCGCTCCCTGCTCCGCAGACAGTGTCGGACCGGCTCTTGGAGGAACGCTGGATCCTCCGCTAAGCCACGGTCCGACACAGCGGTGCCACCGGGTCCTCATAGCGCTGAGGGCCCGCCGCGGCCCGGTGCTGCTCAGCTGGCAGCGTCGCAATGAAGTGATGTCATCGCGACGCTACCTGTCCTCGGGCGCACAGCGCGTCATAGGCCGTGCGCCCGAGGAGCTGCCGGAGGAGCACGGGACTGAAGAGGACAGAAGAGGAGCGCGCAGCCGGGAAGTAGGTAAGGTGAGTATAAATGCCAGACCCGGGATGGCTATAAAAATCCTGTCTCTGCAGGTGATCAGGGGGCGTGGTCTGCTACCTGGAGTTTGGTGTGGCAGCAGAGCTGAGGAGAGGCTCGGCCCCCAAGGCTTGAGGGGAAACCTAGAACGGTACAGTGAGGGTACTGTGTTTTGTGGGTTTTGGATGGTAGATCCAGACCAATGATAGCTTAGGGTCTATACCTGAATGTTTTAAAAGTCAGTGGCCAGACGGCCTGAGGGTTTTGTATATGTGTTTGTTTTGTGTACTGCCGTACTTTAACACTGTGCCTGGAAGAATAAAACTGGCTGAAGCCAGATTGAAACTGAAGCCTGTGTCGGAGTGCCATCCATTATATCAAAGTGGCGACCCGTGAGCTGAAGGAAGTACCCCCAGGACGGCCCAGGAGAGCGTCGAGACGCAAGCGAGGCGTTACACCCTATATACCTGTCTGCCTGAGCCCCAATACCTGCCTGCCTGAGCCCCTATACCTGTCTGCCTGAGCCCCTATATACCTGCCTGCCTGAGCCCCTATATACCTGCCTGCCTGAGCCCCTATATACCTGCCTGCCTGAGCCCCTATATACCTGCCTGCCTGAGCCCCTATATACCTGCCTGCCTGAGCCCCTATACCTGCCTGCCAGAGCCCCTATATACCTGCCTGCCTGAGCCCCTATATACCTGCCTGCCTGAGCCCCTATATACCTGCCTGCCTGAGCCCCTATACCTGCCTGCCTGAGACCCTATATACCTGCCTGCCTGAGCCCTATACCTGCCTGCCTGAGCCCCTATATACCTGCCTGAGCCCCTATATACCTGCCTGCCTGAGCCCCATATACCTGCCTGCCTGAGCCCCTATATACCTGCCTGCCTGAGCCCTATATACCTGCCTGCCTGAGCCCCTATATCTGCCTGCCTGAGCCCCTATATCTGCCTGCCTGAGCCCTATATACCTGCCTGCCTGAGCCCCTATATCTGCCTGCCTCTGTGCCCCTATATCTGCCTGCCTGAGCCCCTATATCTGCCTGCCTGAGCCTCTATATACCTGCCTGAGCCCCTATATCTGCCTGCCTCTGTGCCCCTATATACCTGCCTGAGCCCCTATATACCTGCCTGAGCTCCTATTTCTGCCTGAGCCCCTATTTCTGCCTGCCTCTGTGCCCCTATATACCTGCCTGTGCCCCTATATCTGCCTGCCTCTGTGCCCCTATATACCTGCCTGAGAGTGCCCCTTTATCTGCCTGCCTCTGTGCCCCTATATACCTTCCTGTGTGCTCCCTATATCCATATATGCCTGCTTCTGTGCCCCTATATACCTGCCTGTGTGCCCCCTGTATCTATATATACCTGCCTGAGTGCCCCTATATACCTGCCTGTGTGCCCCTATATTTATATACATGCCTGAGTGACCCTATATTTATATACCTGCCTGAGTGACCCTATATTTATATATCTGCTTGTCTTATCTGAGGGGGCATATATACCTATAATTAAGGAGTTGCTGGAAATGTGAGGATTCTAAGATATTTGTGTCCAAATCTGCAGGGATGAATATTGGCCTTGAGCAATCAGCATGAAGGTGTGAACCGGATGGAGAAGAAAAGGGAACGTGAACTACACTGATCAGAAATGATGTCTCCTGTGAGTCACTAAATGTAACTGCAGTGTAATCACTTATATTTCTACTGAGCCTACCACTCTATGGTCACTGAATGGCGGTGGTATATGTAATCAGAGCCTGTGTACAGCTGATAGTCACATGTGGCGGTTGCGTTCGATCAGGGTCTGGCAGGATTATTTGATCCTTAAGTAGTAATAGTTTAGGGTCTTGGTTTTGTAGGAGGGTTTTTTAGTAACAATCATTTGTCTGGTAGATTTGCTCCATGTATCGGTGGATTTTTGGTAACTGTTATTTAGGGGTATTGCACTGTCATATATAGGTGAGCACTTTTGAAAAAACAGATTTGTCAGGGCTGATTTTCATTGTGCAGTGACTGTTGAGGGATCTATGTGGAATATACAGAAAATTAGTGACAGGAACAGAAGTTTTATCTATGTGGGAGAGAGTAACTGATGCAAGGGGGAGAGTGGTGCAAGGGGGAGAGAGGGCCTGGTGTAGGGGCGAGGGTAATAAGGGGGGGAGGGGTGCAATTTTTGGGGGAGCGAGGCGGGGGGGGGGGTGCCATTGGCTGTACTTGCCTAGGGCACCAAAATGCCTTGTCCCGGCCCTGGGTATGTATATTATATAGTTGCAGCAGCACGGTCTGTATTACACACTTTCTCCTCTATGTCTTGATTAGAGATGGGTGAATCGATTCTAACGAAGTGGAATTCGTTTAGACTTGCAGGAAAACTTCGTTCTGCACGAAGTCGAAGATTAGACTCGCGAGAATGAAGCATCTTTTTTATTGGCAAAATGGCCGCGAGCACATGGCGTTACATGGGGCAGAGAACTCTGAGAGGAAGAAAGGAACACCCTCAATGACATGTGCAGTCATGAAGCCAGAGACCGGCGGGCTTCTGTGGCATCACAGCCCTATAAATACGGACGCCATCTTAAATCCTCACACTTCTCACTATCTGCCCTGGCATAAGCATCTAGCTGCTGTTGCTGCAGCACTATATTGAACTTATTGTAAAACAAACTCGTTTTATCAGCGACTGGGGGAAAAACCATAACAAGTGTGTGTCATTTGCACACTTGTTATTTAACCAGCTTTATTGTTTTCTTGTAGTTTGTGGGGTATTCTCCCTAGAGTCCAGGGTGGGTGTACTTCTGGCCCATATATGCCCACGGCTTAATTTAACCCCTTGATTGTGGGTTAATTCGCATTAAAATATAGGGTGTCTTTTCTATTTTGTCCCATATACGCCTAATTTACATATGGTTGTTCTGTAGTGTATTTAATACCCACGGCTTAATTTAACCCCTTGATTGGGGGTTAATTTGCAATACATACATCTGGTTTTTCTGTACGATATTTCATACACAAGACTTAATCTAACTACTTGATTGTGCGGTAATTTGGACAAAAATACAGTGTGTCTTTACTTTATTGTCCTTTATACGCCTAATTTACATCCGGTTTTTCTGTACGATAATTCATACACAAGGCTTAATTTAACTTCTTGATTGTGCGGTAATTTGGACAAAAATACAGGGTGTCTTTACTTTTTTGTCCTCTAAATGCCTAAATTACATCTGGTTGTTCTGTAGGGTATTTCATACACAAGGGTTAATTTAACCTCTTGATTGTGGGGTAATTTGGAGTAAAATACAGGGTGGTGTATTTTTGCCACATACACGCCTGAAATCCATCAACTTCAGACCGGTGTGGGTATTTTAATCTGTGGCCAAGAGTTAATTCACTTTTTGTGGAGAATTATGTATCAAATCCAGTGTTTGTGTATTTCATCCCTACATACATCTCAAATCCAGCCACTCCAGTCTCTTGGGATATTGCTATCTGTGGTAAACAGTACATTTTTTCAATTATTGTGGTGATTCTGTTAAAGGCTTATAAAAGTAAAGCCCCCCCCCCCTCCCAAAAGAGTGGAGAGGTTATCATCAGTAATTTTGCATTGATGTCACTAATCATTTTGCCATTCCTTTGATCTTCAGTGTTCGCTTTCAACTGGTCAATAATCCATCATTGCTAAAGCCAAAAAGAAACAGGAGTTGATTGCAAAAATTAGTAAATGGAATATTTGCATGTGTTCTGTGTTTTGTATCCACTCCTGCTTCTGACTACCTACTCATCTGACAATCCTGATACAAACAAAGGACCATGTCATACTAGCCTTACGGCTTCTCCGAAAACAAAATCGGTTGTGTTTGTCCTTTTCATTCCTTGTGACAGATTAAAAGAAGGGGAAAACCAAAAATTGTGGCAACGTCGTAGAGTGGTAAAGGGTGGAAACAGCATTTGAAAACCACAGGGTGGTCAACTGAGAGAGTGGTCATTTGGCAACAGCATGAATAGGCCACAGAATGGCAATTGACAGATTGTGGAGGTGACAGCAGCATGATTAGGCCACAGAGCAAAGTAACCCAGTGGGAGATGGCCAGCAACGCAGCAGCTCAGACCGGGAGAGTTGCAAAATGTAAAAAATTTGAGGGGGGGCCCGGGCTAGGTGACCTAATGAGGAGTGGCAGTAACACAACACCCAGGGGGGTCGCTAGGCATTTATTGGGGGCACGGCCCCGAACAAAGCTCCCCTGTGCCCCGGTTCAGGACCGCCGGCTCCAGGTGGGGGCCTGCAGAGAAGTTCTATTGACTGTGTGTCCGTGTTTGGGACCATCCAGCTGGTTTGGTTGCCGGTTGCGGGGGAGGCGGGGCGCTGCAGGGGATGAGGGGGGGCGAGGAGGGAGGAGGGGGGCCCCAGCTGCCCCAACCTGCCAGAGGCGGAAAAGATCCGGGCACGCACAGGTCTGGCATGAGAGGGTTTCCCCCCCTGCGTGTCTCCCGGAGCATCTCCTGCAGCTGCAGTGTCCCGCCCCGTCCCCGTGGGTTCACAGCTCCCACAGTCCAAATCCTGGAGGTCTTCCCTGAGTGAGGGGCCCCCCTGCAGAGCAAAGGACTGCGTTTGTGTAATAGGAGGGAAACACAATATCTTCATGAATGTAAAAATGTACGTCTGAGTGTTGTGTTCTGTCTGAGTGTGTTGTGTGTGTGTGTGTCTGGTGTGTGTGTGTGTCTGAGTGTGGTTTTTGTGTGGTCTGAGTGTGTGGTGGCAGAGTGTGGTGTGTGTGGTTTTGAGTGTTGGGGGTTGTGTGTGTTTTGTCTGATGTGTGTGGTTTTGAGTGTGGGGTGTGTCTGAGTGTGTGAGTGTTGTCGAGTGTTTGTGTGTGTGTGTCTGGTGTGTGGTGTCTGAGGGTGTGTGTGTGGTGAGTGTGGCTGAATGTGTGTGGTGTCTGAGTGTGTGGGGTGTGTGTGTGGTGTGGCTGAGTGTGTGTGTGTTGTGTGTGTTGAGTGTGAGTGTGTGTCTGAGTGTGTGGTGTGTGTCTGAGTGGTGTGTGTCGAGTGTGTTGTGGTGTGTTGTGGGGGTCTGAGTGTGTGTGTGTCTGAGTGTTTGGTGGTTTTGAGGGGGGTTGTGTGTGTCTGGTGTGTGTTGTGTTGTGTTGTTTCCAGTGTGGGTTGTGGTGTGTGTGTGTCTGAGTGTGTGTCTGAGTGAGTGTGTGTGTGTGTCTGAGTGTGTGTGTTTGTCTGAGTGTGTGTGTCTGAGTGGTGTGTTGTGTCTGAGGTGGTGTCTGTGTGTGGTGTGTGTCTGGGTGTGTGGTGTCTGGTGTGTGTGTGTGTGTCTGAGTGTGTGTGTGTGTTGTGGTTTGTGTGTGTTTGGTTTGGGTGTGGGTTTTGGTGTGTGGTGTGTGGTTTGGGGTGGTGTTTGAGTGTGTGTGTGTGTGTGTGTGTCTGAGTGTGTGTGGTGTCTGAGTTGTGGGTGTGTCTGAGTGTTTGTGTGTCTGAGTGTGTGTGTCGAGTGTGTGGGGGTGTGTCTGAGTGTGTGTGTGTCTGGTGTGTGTGTGTTAGTGTGTGTGGTCTGAGTGTGTGTGTGGTGTCGGGTGTGGGGTTGGGCGTGTGTGTGTGTGTGTGTGTGTGTTTGTGTGTCTGAGTGTGGGTGTGTGTATGTGTGGGTGTGTGTGTGTATGTGTGTCTGAGTGTGTGTGTGTCTGAGTGGGTGTGTCTGAGTGTGTGTTGTCTGAGTGTGTGGTGTGTGAGGGGTTGTTGAGTGTGTGTGTGGTGTGTCGAGTGTGTGGTCTGAGTGTGTGTGTTGAGTGTGGTGTTCTGGTGTGTGTGTCTGATTGTGTGTGTTGAGGGGGGTGTGTGTGTCTGTCTGGTGTGGTGTGTGTGGTGTAGGGTGTGTGGTGTCTGTCTGAGGGGTTGTTGCGAGTGTGTGTGTTGAGTGGTGGGGGTGTGTCTGAGTGTGTTGTGTTTTGAGGTGTGTGTGTCTGAGTGTGTGTATGTGTGTGTCTGTCTGTTGAGTGGTTGTGGTGAATGTATGAATATAGTTCCCACTGGTAAATTGCGGGGGGCATTTCTCCCGTTTGCCTTCAATCGCCCCATGCACACCGCAATTAGATAATTCTAGCTCCCTAAGACCCATGGATTACATGTCAAATTGATGCACAGGGGGAGCAGCGGGTGGGTTCCAAAACAGACAGCGTATTGCGGTGTGACCTACCGCCGAATAACCGTGTGAACATAGCCAAAGGGCCCGGGCCCCGGATGTATTGGGACCCTAGCAACGCCCCTGGCAACATCAAGCCAGAGAGTGACGTGGTGAAATAGCTTGGAGATGACAGCAGAATGAGGAGACCTGAGTGGTGAGTTGGCAGCAGCATCAGAAGGCTACATAATAGCCCAGTGAAGAGTGGGGAGGTGGGTGCAAAAACCCTTCCGGTAAAGAGGTCGGGGATAGAAGGGGCAGCTGGCAGAAAATGTGAGCATCAGGCGGGTGAAAGATCAGACAGTAGTGAGGCAGGGGAGCCCAAAAAAACCCCGGGGGTTTAGGGTCTGCCGAGGGCTGTGTGGTGGGTACCTAAAACACAGGGGGGGAAGAAAGGCATCACAACTCCAGACTCAGGTTTTCTGCTGATGGAGCTGTTTCTGTTTTTAACCCCCTATCCCCCACAGAACGGGGGGCAGTGGTATATGGTAGGGAAGCGATATTAGCGCAAAGTGGTATCGGCACAGTTGTTTAGCCGCGGGCTCGGGGGGAGGGGGGTGGGGGGGGTTTGGGAGCAGGAGAGACTTTTGAAATGAAGTGAGAGATTTTGCAGCTCAGTGTGTTCTGTGATTTTGAAAAATAATTGTTTTCTACCACTTTTTGGGCCAGCAGACCTCTGCTAGCACTTGAAATTGTCACTGTGTTTTCAGTTCTATTGCAATCACTGCGAGTCAGTGTTCTCAAAAACTGGTTTAACTTATCCTTATAACTTTTAAATAGTTTTACTGAAGTCCGTGCGTCTCAGTTTGGCGGGAAAGGGGTCCAGTTGCAAAGAATATTTTTGTTCTACAAATTTCCTAGTAAATTGCGCTTGTAGTTGTTGAAGAATATACAACAGCTACAGCATATGTTAAAAAGAACTTAAGTCATACAGACAGTAGGTGGCGCTGAGTTATGTTTAAGTGTTTCTTTTGCTTTGCATTGCTATGCTACTTCTTGTTACTGTAACTGATACGCATCTCTCTTGTATCCTCAATGTTGGGTTATTCACATGTACAGAATGTAATGGTAGACGTGTATCTCCAGTAAACATTCTTAAATGGATTACTTCCACAACGGTCTGTTATGCCTTTGCTTCTAAATCCAGATAGCTGCAATCTGCAACAGGTTTTGGGCCCAGGGACGCAAAAAACACAAAGCAAAGTGCCAGAAACAGACAAGACAGCAGCAGATCTGGTGAAAGATCCTCATCCCTGAATACAAGTAAGAAAGCGGGTCTAAAATACAAAGGAGAGGATCAGCGAATGGCCAGCAGCTCAGAGCTCAGACTGACAGTGTCCAAGCTGAAACAATGAGGGAAATTTTCAGCTATGGAAGTTTAAAGTGGAAATGTTTTTTTATCCAGGACGACTTGTGGGAGGTCATTACCACAGAGAGGGCCACAGATCAATTACCAGGAATGGGACAAAA
>JAODAL010060158.1:0-21044 GCA_025379985.1 Phyllomedusa bahiana | reverse complement strand
AAAGTAAAAACCCGCATTAGGAAAACCCCTACGGGTTTTAGAAAAAAAATGAATTGCATGGGGAGGGGTAAACTTTTTTTGGAATGTCACCAAGGCAATACAACTAGCCTAAAATTCTTGCCTAGAAAAAGTAATATCCCCTAATAGGGAGGCAATTGGGACACAAATTTGAGACAGAGGAGGCCTACTGGATATCCTTTGGGGTACAGAAGACCAAAAGGGGCTAAATTACCGCACCGATCTATTATATTATATTGTTTAGAATGATCAAATATTTAATGTATATATTTTTTTCAAATAGGTTGATAATTAGGGCATTTCCCTTTAAAAAAAAAAAAATGTTGTCTATTTGCATTTTTAAACATTAATCATCAATTCTGTACGGTTTGGGTTTTAATTGTTTTAAATATAGCAGCTGTACCGCCCCTTTGCTGTGAACAAGACGATCCCCCCGAACGCGTCGTCAAGTCAGGCACCCTGTGACTTTGTTTGTGCGCTGCTTTTTTACCCGCATTAAATTTGTATTTTCCCCCTTTCCCGGATTGGGAGTTTCTTGCGGTGCGGGCCTCGGTGTGGGCTGAAACAGGTATCCTTTGGGTTCTTTAAAACCGGAAGTAAACCATCCCCATTGACCTCGAAAGAAAATATGTGTTGTAGTTCAAACAAAGCGTAGTTTCATCGGTTAGTTTTCAAACAAAGAAACTTAGAACATGGTAATTCTTTGGTTGTATTCCACATGGGAAATCTGGTCAATGGGGATGGCTAAAAACCTCATGTAAAACAGGTCCAAAACATTTGTATGTTGTTTTGGATTTTGTCAATCAGCTGTAAAAAACAACCATTACTACACATGCAATACACGTGAAATCCTCGCTAGAAATCGTGCACGGGCTCTTTCAGCTCTTTTTTTCACCCCTGTATTTTTATGCCTTTTTCATTAATAAATGTTTCAGCCCCTTTGAAAACCTTGTGGATAAACTTGTGTGTGTTTGCCTTTTTGGGATGTCCGGGGGGCAGGGACAAGGGATCTGTCAGCTAAAAAAAAATTTTTATTGGACTTTTTGAGAAATAGATCTTGTATTTTACAATTTGAGGGTGACCCGTACTCCTTTGCTTTGCATATTTATAACCCAACAGTGTAGATCAAGAGGGAGACCAAAACCCCTATGAGGTGAATGCCAATTGTCCCATACAAGAAGAAAAATTTGTTCCTGACTCCAAATATGGAAATCATAATAATCCCTGGATTCATGCTCCATCTCTAGAATCTAAAAATCAAAAAATTCCAGGGACACTCGGATTTCTATATGCAAATAAAAAAAAAAAAAAAAGTTTTATCTATTACAACATTTGAGGTACAGCATACTTCGAGGAGATATAATCTGAACAGAATGGTCAGTTTGGGCTGAAAATGATTGGGATAGTGCACAATGAAACGAGTCTCAAGTTTTGAAGAATGTTATCTACCCGGATCCGGAATTTGTATGCTGTACTTCAAATGTTGTATTAAATAAAATGTTTTTTCTTTTTTTTGCATATTAAAATCTGTGAGTGCCATAGGAATTTTAGATTTTTGGCATTTAATAGGCAACAGGCATCACAGTCATCTTTTTAGGCCAGATAAGGGGGGCTTTGTAATATCTTCAATCTGACCCCCCCTAACCGGGGAGCCCTCTTTTAAATGATTCCACCAACACTCCACCACTTCTGGCAGCAAGTTCAATAGTCTCATCGATCTCATAGTAAAGACTCCCCCTTTTTGTGAGATGAAATTTCTTTCCCTGATGTTTTAGGGTGCCACTTGTCATGGTCGAAGGCCGAGGAGTATAATCATCATGCGAGCGATCTCTGTACTGTCCATCCACATATTTGTACATGCTAATTAAATTGTTGTCTTTTTTTCTAAGCTGAATAACCTCAAGTGTGATAGCCTTTCTTGGTACTACAAGCCCCCCATTTCCTTAATTAACTTTGGTTTCCTCCCTGACCCCCTTTTAGTCAGATTTCCCCCTATACACTAGGCCGGGAAAATAATCAATATTCCATATGTGGCCTCACTAGTACTTTGTAAAGAGACAAAATTATGTGTCTGTATAGAGCATTTTTTCGTGCTTTAATGAAACCCATGATATTATTTGCCTTGGCAGCAGCTATCTGGAACTGCACTGATTTTAAGACTACTGTCTACTAATATCTCCAAGTCTTTTTCAGTTTCACCCATTATCATACTATTTATTACGTAATTGTACTTTTTCTTTCCTTGGCTCAAGCATGACCTTACATTTATTCACATTAAACGTCATTTGCCATTCCTTCCACTAAGCTTTCAATTTCTCTGAATCCCACTGTAATATTCTATTATGCTCCTCTGTGTCAATTGCTTTACACAGCTTTGTATCATCAGCAAATATTACAATTCTGCTCTATTAGCTACCTGCAAGTTCATCAATAAATATATTGAAAAGAAGATGCCCCTATACTGTTCCGGACTAGTAACTGTGACCCAGAGTAAAATACATTTATAATCACCCTCTTTTTCCTATCACATAGTAAATTGTGAAACTATTTGCAAATATTTTCTCCAAGTCCCATCATTCTCAATTTTTTCACCATTCTTTTGTATGACTATAGTATACAGGAGTTGATGGTATGGTATACTACTAAAGGGTTAAAAATGTTTAGTAATATTTGCACTGTTTTCTACTATATTATCACTAAGAAGGATCTAGAAATGACCTCTATTTCACCCTTGTTTTCAGCTAGTAGCTTCTCAGCATGTCTGTGAATCGTGTATAGGTATGATGATTTCCAGTAATGTAACCATTTGCAGCTACTCAACGCTTTGGCGGGAAAAACCATAACAACATAGGGTGGGATCAGATTAGAAGGTAATAAAAGATAGGAACCTTAATTATTCTGGGTCTTTCCTGCTTAGGAGGGGGTCTCTACAGGGGAGCTGTTCTCTCCAGGTCTCCATCTGCTAAGAGGAGTCCAGGTCTCTCTGAGGGAGCTTGGGAGCTTGTCTCTGCACTGGTGTCCACCTTCAGTGTACCTGTGTCTACAACTGCGGAGTTCAGCTTTAACCCCTTGTCTTTCCTGGTCGCATGGGAGTGGAAGAAGGAAAGAGTTAGGTCAGCGAGGGACTGCCTCGGTCTACAGAGTGGCTGCAACTGGAAGGATGGAGTTGTATTGTGAAGGATTTCCACTGCCATGTGCTGTATCACCTTGTCGGGTTGAAGTAAAGAGGCCTCAGATGATTTACCACCGTTAACTCTTTGTCTCCTGCCTGCTTATTTCTGCACCGTACATCAAGGGCACCTCGCACACCACCTAACAACTTGGGCAGTCGAGTGAGAGACCACCTACAGAGTGTGCCCCGGGGGAACAACTACCACCATCATCTACAGTGCAGACCCCCTCTTCACTGGTGCCGGATGCTGGAGGAGCATGAGAGGTGTGGATAGCGAAGTGTTAGCCACCGTGACAGGGATCGGGCCTAGGGTTCGTGGTTTGCTGCTTCCGCCTCCCTCTCCTCTGCCTCCCTCTGTGCCACTCTGGTTCACCACATCAAGGACGCTCATTACTATTTCATGTAGCAGAAAAACTGTTTGGAGCATGGTCAATGTTATTGCAGAGGTTTAATATGGTTGACATATTTCCATGGTAAAAGACTACATGTAAGCTCTGAGTAGTCTGATACTGTAGTTACCTGTATACTGCATGATACTCTGCTGTCCTGTTTAAGTCTAGGGACAGGTTTGTTGCAGTATTAGCCAAAAGTGCACACAAACTGTACCATTTGGCTTAAATAGTCTAAAGTCGCCCATAATTATAGGATAAAGTTCTCCAAAAATGATCAGTATTCAACTTTGATCCAATGGTGGTTGATAGTAAAACCTCTGAATGACCATTTGTTGCAGCTGAGGACCAATACAAATGAAAAGAAAATGGAAAACAGTGAACTACATTTACCATTGTGGTTACACCAGAAAACTGTTGTAAAATGTGCCAAAAGGTGTTGTATTATTCGGTCCAGCATCTCGTAGTTTATCGCAGACACATTTATTATTGGGCTTTAGACAACTTTTGTGATCTCTCTGACATTGGAATTTGGCTTTGCGTAAAATGGATATGGATTATGGGGCTAGGATTCTAAAGTACGCAAAAAACAGACAAAAATTCTGGCTTCAAAAGTATGCCAAGTAATACTTGGTCTACAAAATTTAAAGAATTCTAAAGATGCAGAAAAATGTATTAAACAGCAGTAGCCACTGCAAAAAAATCTGATGCATTTTTACACTGCTTGTCTGTTCAGATTGTTTAACTTTTAGATGAGCAATTTTAAATCTGGGCCAGTGTTGTTGGCTGAAAAGAGGCTGTAAAATCAAAGGTTCATACAGAAGCATTAAAATAAATGTTTATAAAATAAATTAGGTGAATTCATAATTCAATTTTTTTTAACAAATTGATATACATGTATAAATGTGCATTATGCAGTTTTTTTTTACTTGGAAAGTAGGTAAAGATAAAGACAATTTATTGTTAATTTTAGCAAATACTGACCGTAGCCAACCATTGACAGGAAAAACAGGTTGTGAAGTACACAGATATAACATTTTGTGGAAGAAAACAATTACGCATTTTCATATTCTCATATTGTTTGTTTTCGTAACAGCTTGGTTGATGCTTGAAATGTGTTGTCCTTTTGGCAGGCCTATCAGCCAAGTAGGGATTTCATTACAGTATTTTTATCCAGGCTTGTTGAAAACAAACAACTCAATGAAAACTTGAGCAAGAAAAAGAAGCGTGTGTGAATGACATGTTTCTGTCCCTCTGTGTTGTGTATATAGAAAAAAGTGTTAAATGGAAAGGAAAATTACCTTTCATTTACATTGGTGTCAGAATAGACATTGACCAATAACAACTAGAAGACATATGAAAAGGCAATATAAAGAGTAGCAATAAAAAGAGTCACCGCTAGATGGTTCAGTAGACATCGAGCGGACGAAGACAAGTGCGCAGTTTACTTGAGATTCAAATGCGTGTACACTCCAGATACGGGAGAGTGATAACGATAACTGTTCCTAGCTTACTGTTCCTAAGGCGGTTATCGAAAAGCACACCCTGTGGCTACCATTAACACCTGAGCCTCTATCCGAGACATATCAACTTTCCCTCATGAATGACCCAAACTAGCCACTGACTCTAAAACAGCAGTGGCTATAGGAAACAACGAAACCTGGGCAGGGCCCATCAAAAACTAGACAAACACCAAATCTATTTTTCTCCGAAACTAAACCAAACAAGACTGAGACAAGGAACAAGATATTTCAACCTGACATAACTGTCTGACACTAGACAGGATAGAATAATCCATCACAGCAGTACTAGACAGGATCCAAAACTTCTATACTCTCCTAACTATTTTCACCTGAGCTTTATAGAGTATGCTGCTGAGCTCAGGTGCACGGCCAAGCCAGCTGATAAGCAAGGATCCTGAGTAGTTGCCATGTAACCACTCTGAACAAGTACAGACAATAAGACAGACATGACACAGAGGACCACATATATGAAAACTGTCTAGGTCTAAAATTCACTTTGTTGCCCATAGCAACCAATCAGAACGCCCCATTTAGTGCTCTGGAGAAAATAAAAGGGCGCTCTGATTGGTTGCTATGGGCAACTAAGTGAATTTTAGACCTAGACAGTTTTCATACATGTGGCCCAGAGAGTCCTGATGACCTAATAGGCAGGAGAAGATAAAATGGCAGGAGGATTCTTGCCACTCATAACAATGATGTCGTGCACCAAAATATCACCACAATTAGTGGTATAAAGTAAGTCAACTAGTAGGTGGTGTAAACTTAGGCTAGACAGTGTTAACATGCCCCAGATGTATCAACACTATCATAAAGGTGGCACATTTAAAGACTGTCTAGCCTAAGTTTACACTGTCTATGTATTAGACAGTACTATTAAATTTGCCCCAATATGTCTGTAATCAGAAAATCACATGTCTATAATCTGAATGATTTAAAGGGTTATTGTCACCAAGTTTGGTTTAGAATGTGGGAAAAGGAAAATAAAGCTTATTTCCAAATACATTGCTGTTCTGATTTTGCTGCATTGCCGAACTAGAGCAGTTCTTATCTCCTGATTGTATACACAAATTTCTAATCAACCATCTTTTTCTGCTTTCACTGTCCGGGTTTTTTGGGGGGGTGTGATGTCACCCCTCTGCTGTTGTTATCTCCAGCACAGGAGCTTATTTTTCTATGTTTCTAACAACCTTTAACCTTTTAGAACTCTATAGCTTTCGGCCCTTCTGTTTAAACCCTTCTGCCAGCAATGTCCTTGTAAGGAAAATGAGCCTCTGAGATAAAATGCTTAATTATCGTTTGTTTAAATTTGTTTTGTATTACAGACTCACAAAGTAGTAATCCCTAAATTTTTTTGAAAATTTTGTTTTATATCTTTTCAGGACAGCATGAAATATGATCTCAAATCGGGCAGCCTATGCTATCTTTCCCCTCTAAATCGAGCCAATAAGGCTTCACTGGGTCAACGACCTCCAATTTTCGAGAGAAAAAAAAAAAACACCCAAAACCTGAAAGTCCCTTCTTATGACAGCCTGTAGAGTGGGCGGGGACGAAACCCAAAAAATGGAAGCACCCCTTCCCTTCCCTATGGGTTTAAAAATCAAGTACCCCAAAGTATAACGTAGTTTCTGCACAAAAAAGATTTCAAAAAAAACGTTGAAAACCCCGGGGTCCCATGGCAGGGCTGCGGCACCATGTAATTTTACATTACACAACAGACCCCCGCCAGGGGCCCCCTACTGCAAAAAGGGGATACACTATGTGGAAATCCTAAAGAAGCTTTTATGTATTTTCTAATGAAAAAATTTGAGACTCTCGGTTCAAATTTGATAAAAGATGTTTAAGCTGCCACGACTTAACGTGTCTCAAAATCGGCATCCTATGTTCTTTCCCTCAATCGAGCAATCAGGCCCTTCATGGGTAAAACCGACCCCCATTATTCAGAGAGAAAAAATAAAAAAAACCCCAACTGAAAAGCTCCCCTTCTTAGGGCAGCCTGTGGAGTGGGCGGGGCAAAAAACCCCAAATGGAAGCCCCCCTTTCCCTTCCCCTTTAAGGTTAAAAATCAATTACACCTATAAAACGTATGTTTCGCACCACAAAAAACATTTTGAAAAAATTTTGCAACCTGGGTGCCACTGGCAGGGCGGGCGGCACACATTAATTATAATGTACCACACACACCGCCCCCACGGCACACACTTAAAAAAGGGGCAATACACTTGTGGAAACCCCTAAAAAACTTTTATCTATCTATAATACATAAAAAAACTTTGAGACTTCGTTCACATATTTTGATCAAAAGATTTTTTAATTCCACACTTCAACGTGATCTCACAAAATCCACTCTACCACATAAGATGGGCTAACTATGCAAGGTTGGTGGTTTATTTAGACAGTTTTAACTTCCCGTGTATCAACACTAATGAGGTGACTTTAAGACTGTCCTAGTCTAGTTTACCGTCTATGATAGACAGTACTATTAGAATTTGCCCATATGTCGTAATCAGAAAATCACATGTCTATAATCTGAATGATTTAAAGGGTTATTGTCACCACAATGATTGGCTTTAGACATGTAGGCAAAGGAAAATAAAGCTTATTTCACAAATATTGCTGTTCTGATTTGCTGCATTGCGAACTAGAGCATTTTTATTCTGTTTGATAAAAATTTCTAATCAACCATCTTTTTCTGCTTTCACTGTCCTGGATGGTTGGGGTGATGATGTCACTCTCTGCTGTGTGTTATCTCCAGCACAGGAGCTTATTTTTCTATGTTTCTAACAACCTTTAACCTTTTAGAACTCTATAGCTTGACCTTCTGTTTACACCCGTTCTGCAGCAAGTCTTGTAGGAAAGAGCCTTAGAAAAATGCTTATTTCGTTGTGCTTAATTGTTTGTATATACAGTATCTCCAAAGTAGTACATCCTCAAATTTTTGACAATTATGTATTAATTTTTATGGGACAGCACGAAGATAGGGTCTCCAAAATGGGCATGTCCCACGACTTCAACTGATCTCAAATCACTTACACATAAGAAGGGCAGCTTGCAGGTTGGGTGTTTTTTATTTTTTCTCTCTGAATAATGGAGGTCGGTTGACCCAGTGAGAGGCCTGATTGGCTCGATTGAGAGGTAAAGATAGCATAGGACTGCCCGATTTTGAGATCACGTTGAAAGTCGTGGGCAGCTTAAACATCTTTTGATCAAAATATGTGAACCGAGAGTCTCAAAGTTTTTTCATGTATGATAGATAGCATAAATGCTCTTTAGGGATTTCCACGTAGTGTATTGCCCTTTTTGCAGTAGTGTGCCGCTGGCGGCGGTCTGTGTGTGTACATGTATAATTACATGTGTGCCGCAGCCCTGCCAGTGGCACCCGGTTAGCATACTTTTTTTCAGAAATGTTTTTGTGTGCAGAAAAATACGTTATACTTGGTGTACATTGATTTTACCTATATGGGAAGGAAGGGGTGCTTCCATTTTGGGTTTCTGTCCCGCCCACTCTCACAGGCTGTCATAAGAAGGGCAGCTTGCAGGTTGGGTGTTTTTTATTTTTTCTCTCTGAATAATGGAGGTCGGTTGACCAGTGAGAGACCTGATTGGCTCGATTGAGAGGTAAAGATAGGATAGGACTGCCCGATTTTGAGATCACGTTGAAAGTCGTGGGCAGCTTAAACATCTTTTGATCAAAATATGTGAAACGAGAGTCTCAAAGTTTTTTCATGTATGATAGATAGCATAAATGCTTCTTTAGGGATTTCCACGTAGTGTATTGCCCTTTTTTGCAGTAGTGTGCCGCTGGCGGCGGTCTGTGTGTGTACATGTATAATTACATGTGTGCCGCAGCCCTGCCAGTGGCACCCAGGTTTGCATACGTTTTTTCAGAAATGTTTTTGTGTGCAGAAACATACGTTATACTTGGTGTACATTGATTTTAACCTATATGGGAAAGAAGGGGTGCTTCCATTTTGGGTTTCTGTCCCCGCCCACTCTCACAGGCTGTCATAAGAAGGGCAGCTTGCAGGTTGGGTGTTTTTTATTTTTTCTCTCTGAATAATGGAGGTCGGTTGACCCAGTGAGAGGCCTGATTGGCTCGATTGAGAGGTAAAGATAGCATAGGACTGCCCGATTTTGAGATCACGTTGAAAGTCGTGGGCAGCTTAAACATCTTTTGATCAAAATATGTGAACCGAGAGTCTCAAAGTTTTTTCATGTATGATAGATAGCATAAATGCTTCTTTAGGGATTTCCACGTAGTGTATTGCCCTTTTTGCAGTAGTGTGCCGCTGGCGGCGGTCTGTGTGTGTACATGTATAATTACATGTGTGCCGCAGCCCTGCCAGTGGCACCCAGGTTTGCATACGTTTTTTCAGAAATGTTTTTGTGTGCAGAAACATACGTTATACCTGGTGTACATTGATTTTAACCTATATGGGAAGGAAGGGGTGCTTCCATTTTGGGTTTCTGTCCCCGCCCACTCTCACAGGCTGTCATAAGAAGGGCAGCTTGCAGGTTGGGTGTTTTTTTATTTTTTTCTCTCTGAATAATGGAGGTCGGTTGACCCAGTGAGAGGCCAGATTGGCTCGATTGAGAGGTAAAGATAGCATAGGACTGCCCGATTTTGAGATCACGTTGAAAGTCGTGGGCATCTTAAACATCTTTTGATCAAAATATGTGAACCGAGAGTCTCAAAGTTTTTTCAAGCACTGAAGATATGACACCTTAATACAGTGTACAGCTTGTATAACAGTGTAAATTTGGTGTGTCCTCAAAATAACTCAGCACACAGCCATCAATGTCTAAATTGATGGCAAAAAAGTGAGTTTACCTCTAAGTGAAAATGGGCAAATTGTGACAATTTTGCCATTTTCCGTCCATGATGTCATTTGACTCATTAGTGTTACAAGGTCTCAGGTGTGAATGGTGAGCAGATGTTAAATTTGGTGTTTTCACACTCTCACTTTCTCATACTGGCCATTGTTCAACATGGTACCTGATGGCAAAGAGGATCTGAAAAAAATATTGTTGCTCTACATAAAGATGCAGTTTTATGCAGTGTGGACTTGTCATTCAAAAATGTATCAGTGACACCGCTATTTTACCGATGGTAAGTCACTTCTTGTTTTTTTTTATTTTTTCTATCCATAAATGTTATGTTTTTATCAGTGCTGCTGGTAAACTTTTTCTAATTTTTGTAAGGAAAATTAGCTTTTTAGGGCAAAATGTTTTAAATTCTGGTTTGCCTAATTGTTTTGTATCAAGTATTGTGTGTGATGTATCATATTTTATTGTGCACTGGAAAAGCATAGACCATGGGGATTGGAGAATGGTCGGTTGTGGGGAAGAAAAGGTTTTTCACCCAGTCTGCGTGCCTAAAATGGGCTAGGAAAGACCGTGAGTCAATTTCCCATGCCACATTCTTTTTTTTTTTTTATTTTTCTATCCTAATTTATGTTTTTATCAGTGCTGCTGGTAAACTTTTTTAAATTTTTTTTTAAGGAAAATTACTTTTTGGGGCAAAGTTTTAATTCTGGTTTTCCTAAATTTTTTTGTATACAAGTATTGTGTGTGTGTATCTATTTTATAGTGCACTGGAAAGCCTCTACACTTTCTCTATGGCATTGAAATGGTCCTTGGCAAAGAGGAGAAAAAAAGGTTATCTACTAAAGTTGCGTGCCATGGATTGTCATTCAAAATGATCTGTGAAAGTCAATTTCCCCATGCCACACTTCTTGTTTTTTTTTATTTTTTCTATCCATAAATGTTATGTTTTTATCAGTGCTGCTGGTAAACTTTTTCTAATTTTTGTAAGGAAAATTAGCTTTTGAGGTCAAATGTTTTAATTCTGGTTTGCCTAATTGTTTTGTATACAAGTATTGTGTGTGATGTATCATATTTTATAGTGCACTGGAAAGCCATAGACCATGGCATTGGAGAATGGTCCTGGTTGTGGGGAAGAAAGGTTATCTCACCCAGTCTGCGTGCCATGAAGATGGGCTAGTGAAATGACCTGTGAGTCAATTTCCCATGCCACACTATAAAGGGGTGAGGTGTAAGGAAAATGAGCCTCTGGGGTTAAATGTTTAATTCCGGTTTGCTTATTTGTTTTGTATATAGATATTGTGTATGATGTGTCATGTCTTTTTATGGAAATGTTGCAGTCATTGATTCCAGTGAGGGTTTATTTATGAAGATATAAATGTCATTAAAAAGGAGGAACACTGTTTACATTGGGTGTTCTTTCTGTTAAGGGGATGGTTTAAACTACATTTAACATATTTTTACATACACCAATCAGCCATAACATTAATACCTGGTGAAAAGAATAACCTTAAAATATTAAATTAATGGGATCTATTAGGGAGTTGAATATTTCACGCAGAAAATGAACAGTGACTTTGTGAAGTTGATGGTAATTATCTGACTGATTCTAAGTAGGCAAAATTCTGATACCAGAAAACTTGTCTAATTACTCTGTGGTTTGCTGTTGAATTCACAGGATGTTAACGTGATTCCACATGTCATTGAGGGTCTGTAATAATTACTAGATACCCCTAAAAAAATTGCTGAAATTTCTAACGCAAGTTGCAGTTGACCTACATTGATTTCTGTGCTGGAAAATTGGCTTGTGTTCTCCTATCTTGGATTAAAGGTCCAGCTGGTTTGGATGTTTCACGTCACAGTTGCATTACCTTGTGTGTAGTAAAGTGACTAAAAACATAATCATTACTTACGATGTTGCAACGTGACCTTATGATCTTGGTGTCACATGACCTAAGTCACTGAATCACCTTTGGCAAAAAGTGTATGAAAATGTATATAATTGCAGTGCCCAGGTGTGGTTGTCCGAACTCTATGCTGGATTCACCAGACACTGTTGAGGTATCAACACATGTAACTGCCTTCTGGAAGGGTTCATAATGCATTGTGCACCCCAATGGGAGATAAGTTCAGAGAGTAAGGGACTGCAGAAAACCAGTGCACTTCTTTAATGGAGAAACTCAAGTGCAACATGATGTAAGCAAGAAACTGAGTGACTTATCAAGTCTCTTCCCTGCTAGGTAAAGGCTCTGTGCTGAGGAAAGGCCTGGGCTAGTTATACCTCTTTCTCTCAGAAGCCTGGTAATCTGAATGAAGCACTGGTGTTCAAGAGTCTGTGACTCAGTCATCTGGCTGACTTCCTGGTCTAAGGGTTGGTAACCCAGGTTCTCTGGCTTGGTATCATCAGAATCCTCTTCTCGTTACACAGATGGTCTGGCAGAGTCTCTTCTGGTGACCCAGGATCTCTAACTTGGTATCTTCAGAATCTTCATCTGGTCACACAGGCAGTCTGACAGAGTCTCTACTGATGATCCAGGATCTCTGGCTTGGTATCTTCAGAATCTTCATCTGGTCACAAAGGCAGTCTGGCAGAGTCTCTGTTGGTGACCCAGGATCTCTAGTTTGGTTGCTTCAGAATCTTCTTCTGGCTATACAAGCAGTCTGAAAGAGTCTCTTCTGCCAACCACTGGTATCTAACTGCAGAACCACTTGGGGCTCTGAATGCTAGCCTTTTCTACAGTTTCCAGATGATCTAGAATCTTCCAATGTGAGGGGTGAAGTGAGGAAACATGACCCTTACAACAGCATTGTTACAAATATAGTTTCTCTTACACTTGTATAGGGCTTCAATCTTGGCCTATGGAAATGACTCGGCATATTTTCTACACAGTGCGAAGGTCATAGTTTTTCCCTCCAAAACTCAATTGTGCATCATGTAGCACAGTGGAAAGTTACCAACTTTTCAGACCATAGGCAGCATTAGCTGGCTATGTTTTAACCCTTCCCACAATGTAAATGATAGTAGAAGTAAACAGAATATATGATAGTAAATAATTAAAGCCGAGTTTAACAATGTAAAACAGTAAAGAAGAATACCCCAGTATAAAGCATGATACCAGAATAGTAAGGTGTTGATGGCTTTGCATAGTAGCAATAAGATGAATGTTCACAGTCCATAGTACCCTTGTTCTGGAGCACTACATAATAACAACCTGATTTAAATACTGTGTAATTTTCTGATGGTACATTCACACCTAATTTAATGAGTGGGTGCCATAGAGTAGCAACTGTACTGTAGATTTTTTTATACCAAAGATTTGATATGAAGCATAAATACTTTTCATCAACTGCCTGAAATAGAAAGGCAGCAAGGCTGAGTCAATTCTTGTCTCTCAGTAGCTCTGAGATAAGCATAGAGATACATACACTTCACTTTTACAGTTGTAGCAGTAATTCATTTTCATGCTACATATTATTTTAACTTTTTAACTGACCACTACAATGAACACAATTATGATGCCTGGAGGCCTATAAAAATCTTGTTAATGCAGGTGATCTGGGGGCGTGGTGGGCTGCCTGCAGTTTGGAGCGACAGTGAAGCTGGAGAGAGGCTCTGGCCCCCGGAGGCTTGATGGAAGCCTATAGTACAGCAAGAACATTGTTGTTTGTGATGCTGTGTGGTAGGCACAGACCATGTTAGTGAGGGACTCACTTTAAGTGCATTTAGTAGCTAGACGGCAATCCATGAGCTAAATATCTAAGATGGCGGCCGAAAGTGAGTGAGGTCTTACATTTGGTGGAGGTATGCAATGGGCATAATTGGCACGGACTGGGCAAGATTAGCACAGTGGCGCAAAAGGTGGTACACAAAGAATTGCATATGAAAGCGCATGTGAAGTCTTGCTGCACCAAGATTTAAAGGGCTGGAGGCCTGATTGTGAAGCACTGCTGCTAAAAGAGAAACACACTCAGCACTTAAACTGTGTGATTGCTGGGGTGTGAGGGACTGTGTTCTCATTAGAGAGAGGAGGACAAACCCCACTACAGAGTGCAGTTTAAAAAGACTATATTGCTGGTGCTAAAATTTGTCCATGAAGGAGCTGCTCACCCAGTTGATGCAGGTGACACAACAAACTGAGCAGCTGAATGCTAAAATATGGGAGGAAACCAACAGCTCCAGGCTCAATTTGAGGCACCGCAGCAGGCACTAAGGGCTATTATAAACAAGAGTCAACGGACTGGGGATGGTGGACTTGCCACAATCCAAGCAGTCTTGCAAGCTGTAAGTCCACAAGAAACAGTGGGAAAAACGGCTGCCAAGGATAACCAGCCAGAATGGTGTAACGGATGCCTACAGGTGAACATGTGCTGGAGGGAATGTCCTGTTGCCAAGATTCCCAGGGTTCTAAGTCCCAGCCACCCAGAGTCGCCCATAGGCATGGATGCGGCCATTGCTGGGAGCAACTCGCCTACACAGCAGAAAGCTGCGGCTGTCTAGCAGGAGGAGCTGTGTTGGTGATGCCATACAGCAGGATATGCTCCTTAGTGTATTCTGATCAGCAGGTCAGAGTACAGGCAGCTAAGAACACTGGAGTTGCTGGTAGGTTGTGGTCACACTGTTGGTTGCTCTGGACTGTCACCAAAGAGTCTCCAGAGTGCACTGAGATCATACCGTTTGTGAAGATCTGACCAGAACCGGGTAAGATTGTTGAACTGCCAACCATGTACTTGAGATATGTGAGGACTTACAAGTTGAATTTATACTGGGCAGAGACTTTCCCTATTTCAGTCAGTTGTGGGAAATGGCGAGGGTGTCAGGCAAAGCAAGTGGCTTTTCCTGGGAACCGCCCCCTACAAAGTGTGCAGTGCAGCTGCCTGACAGGGAAGAGCTACAGTTGTCCCCTTTGAAGGTCTCTGAGATTGTGGTGGGCGGAAACTCACAACCTGACAGTCTGAACATGTGCCCAGAGATGCTTCCAGGCCAGAAGAGTCCTAACAGATGCACTAGACCAGTGATGGCGAACCTTTTGGAGACAGAGTGCGACCGAAAAATACCTTAGTTACCGCAAAGTGCCGCCGACGTCGGCACGAAGCAGGGAAGTAACGTTGGGAAGCAGGGTCGCACAACAATTAATACAAGGGATGTGACAGCCGCTTAGCCCATCCCTCTGCCATACTTCCACTTTACAGTGACCCTATAGTGGTAGATAGCTGTGTACACAGGTGCTCAGCAGACCGTTGACTGAATAATACCACAACACCACGACCACATAGTGACTGAATAATACCACAACACCACGACCACATAGTGACTGAATAATACCGCCACGTATCACCACCACATAATGACTTTGAATAATACACAACACCCAAACACTTTGTGACTGTTTAATACCACAAGACCTCCACCACCACCTTGTGACTGAATAACAACTAACACATCTTGTCACCACTTAGTGATCTGAAATAATTTCCGCCATACACCATTATGAATATAAAACCATTTACATTTGCACACATATAATGAGATTACATTTCAGGCACATTTAGTGACTCACATGTGACGTTTCTCGAGTAAGTCGTTTCGCATTCGGTTTTCTTATCCCGGCCGAGTTCACACCTTCATGCTGATTTCCTGACAAACACTCATCCTGCTAAGATTTAGACACAATTTTCTTAGAATCCTCACTTTTCAAGCAACTCTTACTTATAATTATATAAAGTCCCCTAAAGTAGCTTGGGTGTTTAGGTCCCCTCATTTAGGCAGGTATAGAAATATTAGGTACACCCTCAGGCAGATAGGTATATAGAATATGTCCCCACAGGCAGTTATACAGATAGTTAGCTCCCATAGGCAGTAATACAGTAAAGTTAAGTTCGTCTCCACCTAGCCAGTATACAGATTGATAGCTCCTCCCCACAGGACAGTATACAGATAGATAGTACTCCACCAGCCAGGTTTACTGATAGATAGCTCTCCCCACCAGCCAGTATTTCAGATAGATAGCTCCTCCTCCCCTACTCCCGCCCACTGCCGCATCTACAGTTAGCCCTCCCACAGCCAGTTTATTGGATAGCTCTCCCCATAAGCCAGTATACAGTTAGCTCTCCCCACCTGCCTAGGTTCCAGAGTAGCTCTCCCAACAGCACATATTACAGATAGCGTCACCCATCTGCCAGTTTACAGATAGCTCTACCCACCAGCGTATATAGTTACTCTCTCACAGCAGTACTATAGACAGTTCTGCCCCACAGTCTTGTATATAGCCAGCTGCTCCCCTAAAAGCAGTGTATGCCACCTCTCCCCTCTGCAGTTATATACAGCTCTCCCCACAGCAGTTGTATAGCAAGCTCTCCCCACGCAGTTTATAGCCTGCTACCCACAGAGTATATAATGGGGCTCTACCTGCCTGTTATAAGAGCCCCCCAGTATGTATATAGCCAGCCACTCGCCACCGTCCTGTATTTTCGCAGCTTTCCCCACCAGCTGTATTATAGATCTCTCCCCCCCAGCCTGTATTATAGCAGCTTCCCCCTAGCTGTAATAGCTGTCTATCACCCAGCCTGGGGAAATAGCCAGCTCTCCCACCAGGCCTGATATTTAGCCTGCTCTCCCCCAGCCTGTTTTTTGCCAGCTTCTCCCCCAGCCTTTATATTGCCTGCTCTCCCCCTGCCTGTTTTATAGAGCTTCTCCCCCTGCCTGTATATAGCCAGCTCTCCCACGAGCCTCGTAAATATGATCTAGCTCTCCACCAGCCTGTTTATTGCAGCCCTCGCCACCAGCCTGTAATATTGCTGCGTTCCCCACCAGCCTTGATATAGCATCTCTCCCACCCCAGCCTGTATATTGCTTCTCTCCTCCGCTGTTATAGCATCGACACCCACCCAGCCTGTATATAGCAGCTCTCCAGCTCTCCTGTATTTGAGCTGCTCCCCCAGATTGTATATAGCAGCTCTCCACAGCCGGATTTAGACCGCCGCTCTCCCCCAGCTATATTATGCAGCGCTTTCCACAGCCTGTTTCTAGCTAGCTCTCCCACGCAGCCGATTATATAGCCAGCTTCTCCCCCAGCCGTTTAATATTAGCAGCGTCCCCCTGCACTGGATATAGCAGCTCTCCACCAGCCTGTATATAGCCTGCTCTCCCCCCAGCCTGTATATAGCCAGCTCTCACCACTAAGCCTGTTTATAGGAATTTCTCCACCCCCAGATCTGTTTATTGCAGCCTCGCCTCAGCCGGTTATTCGTTGACAGCTGTCCTCACCAGCCTTTATATAGCATCTCACCCCACCCCGAGCCTGTATATTGCAGCTCTCCCCTGGATAGTTGTATATATGGCCAGTCTCTCCCCCTGCCTGTATTTAGCCAGCTCTTCCCCCAGCCTGTTTTTTGCCAGCTACTCCCCCAGCCTCGTATTAGCTTCTCTCCCCCCCAGTCTGTTATCTAGCAGCCATTCGCCACCCAGCCTGTATATTGCAGCTTTCCCCACCTGCCTTTATTTAGCATCTCTCCCCTCAAGCCCTATCTATTAGCATCTCCCCCCAGCCTGTACTATGAGCAATCTCACCATCCCAGCCTGTATTATAGCAATCCCTCCCACCAGCCTGTTTATAAGAGCTCTCACTTCCAGCCTGTATATTGCAGACTCCCTACAAGTTGTAATATAGCAGCGCTCCCACCAGCATGTTTATCAGCTGCTCTCCCCCAGCCTGTATTATGCCTTGCTCCCCCAGCCTTTATATTGCCTGCTCTCCCCCTGCCTGTCTTATAGCCAGCTCTACCCAGCCTGTTTATAGCCTTGCCCACCCAAGCATGTATTATATGCAGCTCTCCACCAGCTGTATATAGCCAGCTCTCCTCCAAGCCTGTATATAGCCACAGGCTCTCCCCAGCCTGTATATAGCAGCTCTCCCCCACTCTGTAGATAGCTGCTCTCCCCCCTCCCTGGATATAGCCAGCTCGCTCCCTAGCCTGTTATGCAGCTCTTCCCCCAGCTCCTGTATATAGCTAGCTTCCCAGCCGGTTTATAGCCAGCTCTCCCCCAGCCTTTGTTTATAGCCAGATCTCCCCCTGCCGTATATAGCAGCTCCCCCAGATCCTGTAGTTAGCCAGCTCTCCCCCAGCCTGTATTTAGCCGGCTCCCCCAGCCTGTATATAGAAATTTCCCCCCCCACCCTGTTATCCCAGAAATCCCCCAGCCGGGAAATGCGCTTCCCCCAGCCGGGAATAGCAGCCTCCCCCCCCGGGATAAGCCAGCTCCCCCCCGCCTGTTTTTTGCCCCCCCCCCACCCTGTATATGGGCCAGCTCTCCCCGCCTGAAATAAAGCAGCTCCCCCCCCAGCCTGTATATACCCAAACTTCCCCCAGCCTGAAATATAGCAGCCTCTCCCGGGGCCTTATTAGCAGCTCCCCCCCCCCCGAAATATACCCCTGTTCCCCTTCGCCTCTTATAGATGGGCTCCCCAAAGCGGGAAAATATTTTTACACATGTAAAATAACAACCCTAATAATAAACCTCACCTCCGTCCCCAGCCACGCGCTCCTTTTCCCTTTTTCTCTTCTCTCCTCGCCCCGGCCCCGCCCCTTTCCTTTCGCTCCTCGGGCGCAAAAGCCATAAAGGGCTTTTTGCACCGGGGAATCCCAAGGGGGCGCGATGATGAAAACACATCGCAATTGTTTGCCCAGCTACAGCGCCCGGGGCTGCCGGGCGGGCCTCAGCACTGGGGGGTTGTGCGGGGGGTTTCCCAACTCGCGCTGTGCGGGGAAACCGGGGCTGCCAAAGGGCCCCAGGTCCGACACGGGGAAACCCGACCCCCCGAGCCCCCCCCAGCCCCTGCCCGGGGACGGGTGCAAGGAAAGGGCAGCGGGGGGGAAAGGGCATGGCAGGGTGCCTAAAGCCGGGCCAGGCGTGCCAGCAGAGTTTCGGGAAAGGCGGCCTTTAGGTTCGCCACCCCCTGCATTTCCCCAATAGGAGGTAAACCCGGGGTTTTTGAGGAGGAAAAGGGAAAAAAAAAAATTTAAAGGGCAAAAAGTCCAGACTGAGTGTATTTTTTATTGGTCCCAAATTTTGGGGTAATGTGACTTTTAAATCATTTTCATTCCAATTTTTTGGGGTTTATAAAAGCCAAAAAAGCTATAATTTTTGGCCCTTTTTTTTTTTTTTTTGGGAATTTTTTTTCTTCTATGGTGTACAGCGCGAGAAAAAGGAAGTTATTTTTTAAAAAATTTTGGATTTTACAGCCCGTGGCAATATCAATTATGTGAAAATTTTTATTTTTTTTGAAAAAACAGCAAAGGAGGAAATTTTAAAAAATGTTTAACATTAATTTTTTTAAAATGTTTTTATTTTTTAAATTTTTATTCCCTCTAGGGGGATTTGACCTTTTAATGGGCCGAATCCCCTGTCCTATAAAAAGCAGCATACTGTGCTGTGTAAAATAGGGTTTTTTATTTCACTTCTTTCTTCATTTTAAAAAAGGTGTAAATTTCATGGCACTGCAGAACCTCATGGCCTTCCCGGGTTCCATTGGGAATCCATCCCCCCGCAATATGTTGCGGGGGGGGGGTTATTTGGGGGAATGAGCACTGAAACCCCCATTCAGCTGAATGCCATGATTTCGGCGTCCCAAAGTGATAACAGTAATGGAGGTATCGGCAGACGCTTTTCCATTTCTAAAGTTGGGGGCTTGGGGGTCAAACCAGTGTTTTTTTGTTGCCACCCCAAGGCCCGACACTTACCACCTTCTTCTATTTTACCCCAGCACCCAACACAACCCGGGGGGATTGGTAGGCGGGTACCATCAGAAGCGGGCCCTCTAATTTTATGGTTTGTTTTGTGGGGAGAATGAGGGCTGAAAAGTTTTTAACCCACCCCTTAAGCCGGAGCCAATTTTTTGGGGCCCTTCCCCCACCCGAGCCCTGGTTTTTTAAAACTGAAATGGGGTTTACTTTATGTGAGAATAACTTTTTGAAAAACTTTTACCCATCCAAGTGATTCAGAGGGCTGTTTTTTCGTGGGCAATTGGGGCGTTAAGTTAGTAATTTCAAATTTTTTTTCCCAAAAAAACCTTTTTTTAATTTTTAAAAAATATAAAAATATCATAAAAATTTGCAAAAAATTTTGCAAATTTTTAAAGTTCAAAAAATTCTTTTTTGTAAACAGTTGTTATTAAAACTCAAAAAAGTTTATAACTAGTATTAAACCCTATGTTAATTTGGTTGGGGTCCTTTTTTTAAAAGTTTTTTTTTTTTAAACCAAAATTAAGGGGCTTAGAAAAAAAAAAGTAGTAAAATTTTTTTCATTTTCAAAAAAAATTTTCAAAAAAAGATTTTTTAAGGGGCCAGTCCCGTTTTGACGTGGCTTTTTAGGGGCCTGTTAGTTAGATACCCCAAAAAATGACCCAATCTAAAAACTACCCCCTTAAAGTATTTAAAAAAACAATTTTAAAAAAATATTTAAGAATTAAATTTGTTGACCCTTTTTGATATTTCACAGAAATTAAAGCAAAGGGAGGGGAAAAATTTTAAAATTTTTACTTTTTTTGCAGATTTTTAAAATTTTTTTCCCTATTCACAAGAATTAAAGGTAAAATTGGGTCAGGGGAAATGCAACTTAATTTTTGATTCCCCCCGATTTTGCCCTTTTTTGAGCTTTCCCATATGTTTCCCCAGTGCGCTATTTGGCCCAAACCCCAAGCCCCAGAAAAGGAGGAGCACCTAATGGACCCCTGGGGTCTCTTTTTTTTTAACATTTTATTTTGGCGCCATTTCAGGTTTGCGGGGCCCCCTAAGGGTTTCCCAAAACTAAAACCCCTTAAAGGGAAAAATATCCGGGGGGCAGTGGGGAAAATCGACCCACAGTTGTTTCACAAAAAATTTTTTTGCGTTCGGGCCCCTGGGGAAAAAAAAAAAAATTTTTTTTTTTTAAAAAATCAGCAATTTTTTGGGTGAAAAATGTTTAAATTTTTTCAAAAGGGAAACCTGGAAAAAAAAAACCCCAAAAATTTTTGGTTCGCAAAATTTTTTCCACGTTTTTGCCAAAACCCCCAACCCTTGGGGGGGTTTTTTAAACTGCTGTTATCTTCATACATGAAAAAAACGTTGAGACTCTCCGGGACTTTT
>JAODAL010060157.1:0-21044 GCA_025379985.1 Phyllomedusa bahiana | reverse complement strand
CCCCTATCGACTATCATCGACTCGATACCCCAACGCAATGCTCAACATAGCCAAACCTGTTGGTTCAGAGACTGCTCCTTTCCTGTGCTGCTGGCGACTGCCCCCCTCACTAGGCGGATGAAGGAAGCTGCTACCCGGACTCCAGCTTAGGCTCACTGAGGAGTGGTTGTCTACCCTCCCACCTTTCCCCGCACCCGGGGGCAGTAGTAGTGAGCCTGAGGAACCCCCCGGTAGACCTGTCAGAGGAGGACGATGCCGACTAGGCAGCGAAAAACTGATTACGGAGGATTTCCCTTAGTTTTTTGGTTTTTTTCCCTTCTTTAGCGGGGAAAAAGGCAAAATTTTTGGAGGGTAGGGGGGGTCCAATAGGGTGGAGAGCCAGAAGTCACCCCTCGCGGATGCTGATATTGGCTGTCATTTGCGGCAAATAAGCATGCTGGGGCCCATTGCCCAAGTGCCCCGGGGGCCCCATTTCCAAATTTTTTGCCAGGGGTTGTTGGGGGTCATCTGCCTCGTTTTCCCAATCCCCATCCCCCCTCAGCTGCCCCTGCCCCTCCTCTCTTTTCACCTGGGTAGAAAATCCATCATTTCCCCAAAATGTTCTGCCCCAATTTCCCTCCCCCTCCTCCTCCATTTCAGTCCCCAGGGACTCATGGCCCGAGGTGTCGCCCGTCCCCATCCCCGCCCAGACGATTTTTCAGCATTGTTCCAGGAATAAAGCAGTGGAATGATGTTTTATCCCTTCCTGGCGACTGACAAATAACGCGCCTCCTGAAGGGCCTCAAAAAACGGGGTGCACGCTGATGCCACGGGCTGACATCAATTTACACGGGGATATTCTGTCGCCTGGATCATCAAAAAATCGTTTAAGGGCCTTTCTCTGTTCAACAGGCGTCCAACATGTGCAGGGGAAATTTCCCCGGGGTGGAAAATCGCATACAGAGTGTTTGGGGAGGCCTTTTCTGCCCTGCAACTCGAGGAGGGTGTTCCTGGTTTTTGTAAATGGTTAAAGTGCATGCCAGTTTCCGGGCCATTTTCAAAAATTTTCGAAGATCGGTGGAAAAATTCGGGAACCTTTTACAACCAATTGAAACATGCGCCGCGGGGCGCATGGCCATCCCTCCTGGGTGCCGCGCGGACACCATGTTCCTCCCGTTGTCCGTACCAGGGTTTTCCGATTTGCAGTTGGGGGGAGAAAGCCACACATCGATTTCTTGTGCAGAGGGGAACTTTTTCCTCCCTGTGGACTTCTTCGCCGGGAAGCCAGGTTAGAATGCGTGACACCACTGTGCCTAAAATGTGGTATGGGGGAGCAGTACTTGTGGGGCTGAGATGGTGGGGGTGGGGGGAGGAGGGGGGGGCGGACATTGGCGCAGATGCAGCGGTTTGACAATGGAGGAAAAGCGCCCCCCCTGTCCAATTTGTGGTGTGCCGGGCGGGAAAAGCACTTTTCACCCAGTGGGCCGAAAGGACTTTAGGGCCCTGCCCGTATTTTAACTCCAGACTCCGCGCTGCCATGCCCCTTGGAACAAACCGATAAGTCAATGCTGCCCACCTTCTGTTCTACATATTTTGAAGTGCGGTACTGTCTTTTTGGAAAAAAAATTTTACGGCTTGGGAAACATCCATTCGGCTGGGCACAAGCCTTTGTTCTTGAACGGTGCAGGCCCATCATTGGAAAGGGGGGGATGAGTACCAAAACTTGGCAGCACGGTAGCTGCTACCTTAGGTGGTTGGATATTTGTTGCTTTTTGCAATCGCCTCGCTGAACGACTGCGGGCGCCTTTGAGTTGTGAGGGCAGGAGCTCGGACCAGGAGATGATGTCAAGGAAACAGCCCCCCTTCTCCCGGGTGGTGGAGCCTTGACGGGCTGCAAGGGGATGGGCCCTGGGCGTGTGCGCTGCTGTTGCGGGCGGGGGATGGACCCCCACATTGACCCCTTTTTCCCCACCCAAAAGGGATGGTGACGCTGCTTGTTGCGCGGGCCGTTGTCCCAAACTTTGCCCCCGGGCCACGCTTCACTTTTGCCCACGATTCAAAACATTACCCATATTCGGTCCCCCGGTGTCTTACAAAGACCCCCAACTCCCGAGCCCCTGTGTGCTACTTTCGGGACCTCGAAGCGAGTTTTTTCCCCCGTGGCGCTTGGCTCCCCACCCCACACTCGATCCCGCTGACTCACGGCCACCGACCCACTTTCTGGCTGCGCGCTGCCCGCGCGCAAACTGACGCCCTCTTCTCCTGCGATGAGAAGCCCTTACCTCACCCGGCCCCAAATGCGGTCGGACTTCACTATATGGTTTCATCGTCCTGCTGTCCCACACCGGTTTGGTAGCCCAGGCTGACCTCTCACAACTGACCCCCCATGCCACTCTCCCCTCTATACTTTGCCGCACTGCAAAAGCAGGCGTATTGGCCCCATTTTTCGCTGCAAAAATAGTGCTGATGCCCTCCTCAAATTTTCATCCTCGCTATTGTGGGGCTGAGCCCAAAAATAGTAAAACTCTGGCTAGGGGAAACCGGGGTGGGACAGAGGGGGCTGAGGGAAAGGGGAGGGCCCCTGACCCGCTCCCGGGGCCTGAAACTAATCGTTGGTCTGAGGTTTCCCCCGACTCTTGGTGGGGTTTGTCAGATGTCTCTGGGGGGAAAGGGGGCCTAGTCAACCAATCAAGAACCCCTTGGGTTGGAAAAACAAGGGCTAGATAAAGCGGGGGGTTGTGGCCCCCGAGGACCCCTGCTGTTGTCCCCTTGCTGTGCGCACCGGGGGCCCGTTCCGGAATGTTTTGCCCCTGCCACCGCAGGTGAGAGTCCCACCCCTCTGCTGAATACTGTTTGTTTAAAATGTACAGACATGTTTGATGATGATTTGTAATAAAAAAAATACACCTGTTTTTAACCCCAAAGAACCCAGTAAAAGCTTGGGTAACCCTTGGTATAAATTTTTCGTCCACAATGGCCAGGAAAAATTTACTTTTATGTGTCGCTTAAAAACACTTGTGTTTTACTAAATGTAAACACAAACAGGGTTAATTAACCTTGGGCGAATTAGGTACAGGAAAAAATGTATTTTTTTTTGGCGTTGAAAAAAGACGGGTTTTTTTTGTCGCACAAGCAAAACAACCCCTTTAAATTTAACCCCTGGGTGTAAATTGCGCCAAAGAATTGAGCCCCACAAAAAAAGCAGCTTTGAGCGTGTTACAATTTTTCGTGTTTTCTACGCACACAAAAGAATAATTGTAATTAAAAACCTTTTTCTTGTGAATTAAGCTACAGGAAAAATTTATTATTTTGGCTTGAAAAGAGGTTTCTTGGGGTCAGCACACAGCAAAACAACGCTTAAATTTAACCCCCGGTGTAAATTGCGCCAAAGAATTGGCCGCACAAAATAGTAGCTTTGTACTGTTACATTGCGTGTTTTCTACCCACAAAACAAAAGATAAATTTTAAATTAACCTTTTTCTTAGAATATGCCCCGGAAAAATTTTAATTTTTGGGGTTGAAAAAGACGGTTTCTTGGGGGCAGCCCCACCACAAAAAAACGCTTAATTAACCCCGGAGTAAATTGCGCAAAGAATTGAACCCCACAAAAAAAGGCTTTGTAGGTGTTACAAATTTCGTGTTTTTTTACGCCACACAAAAAGAGATACAGTTTAATTTAAAACCCTTTTCTTGTGAATTTGGTACAGGAAAAAATTTATATATTTTGGGGTTGAAAAAAAACGGTTTTTGGGGTTGACACCCGCAAAACAACGCTTTTTTAACCCCTGGTGTAATTGCGCAATAGAATTTAGCAGCCAAAAAAAAAGGGTATTTTTAGAAAAAACGCTGTTTCTTTAAATAATACAGGACTGCTTAGATCCCATTGGATAGAATGATATGCAGCTCAGGGGCGCCACTGGATTTCAACCCAAATCCCCCAATAATTAAAATAGCTTAAGAAACGTCTCTGAGCAAGCGAGATACCCCACAGGATCGCATATAAAAATCAATTCTTCAGAAAGAGCATCAGCCGCGGCGCACCTTCCCTATCAGTACAGTGGAAGGGGTATGAGCTCCCGGGGGCGCCCGGATTATATATGCGGTAGTCACAGAATCCCGCCGGTTCTGATTGGTTTCATCTCTGCACATGTCATGCAGGCTATGCCCCCTTCCCCCCCAGAGTGTTTTCCCCCATGGCGCCATGGCTAGCAGCCATTTTATCAATCAAAAGCACATTTCTTTCACCCGAAGTCCCCCAAAAATTCGCTTGTCCAAAACCCGAAGTTTTCCTAAAATTTCAAAAACGAATTCCACTTCTTTAAAATCGATTGCCCATTCAAATTTGATTTTTGGGTTTTAAAATGTACTGTAGCTTGACCCTTCTAATTTTCTTTCTAAATACACTAATGGCCTGGAAGTACATTGATTTGATTGTGTAACCAGTGGTGCGGCTATTTCTAAAAAATGTCTCAGGAGCCACTTCTCAATAGGGCAATACGAGTCCATAGTATGCTCCTGCTACTGTGAGAAGCCTGTGTGCTGTGTGGCCTACACATCCTTCCATGGCCTGCAGTGTCTCCTTACTTGTTTCCCACTGAAAGAAATTAGGAGCTTGTAGCAGCCAATCTTGGTATTTTGTATGCCGCGCTTTAGGGGAATGTATGTCAGGATTTGCGCCGTTTTTGGGGTATCTCGTCGGGCAGGGATGCTATGTTGGTGCAGCCTTCGCCACTTTCGATGTGCCTACATAAAGGGGGGGCCCCAAGGGCAGGTGTGGGGTTCTGGGGCGGGACGCGGCACTTTCGATAACTCCCGGGTTGTACGATCGCGGGTCGGCAAAGTGCGGCGCATCCCCGCCCAAAGGGCGCCCTTGTTGATTTGGTCTAAATGAGCCGGAGGAGGCGAATGAAGTGAGATTTGTAAATGGAAAAAAACATTAAAAGATCGAAAAAGAAATTTTGGGCTCTCAGCTCCCCCCCCCCGGGGGGGGGGGGTTTTTGGGTTTTTTAAAAAAAATTTAAAAATTTTGGGATAAAATGGGAAATTTGAAAGGGGGAAAAAAAAGAATTCAAATTCTGTAAACGTTTTTCATTGGTCGGAATAAACCCCGCCAATCAGAAAAGGGCGACAGTGACCCATTAAACCTATGGGAAATATTGACTAATCAAATTCAAAGGCGGGGGCAGTTCAAAAAAACGTAAAAATCAGAAAAGAGCTGTTGGTTTAGCTAGCGGGGGCTTCGCTATCCCAGCCAATAGACGTAGCTACTTGTCCTTGTAGTCTATGGGGGGAATCGGGGGAATGAAATTTTCCAAACTCTCAGCGCCGTGCGGCTGGAGTATGATTTAAAAAATCGTTTTTTTTTAAAAAGTTTTAAAAATTATCTGAAAAAGAGCCAAAACCCTTTAAAAATATAAATAAATAAAATCCCCAACAAAAGTTTGACGTGAACCGGGGCTACATCAGGGTTGTGATTTAAAAAGAATTGCTGGGAAATACAGTAATTCAAATTCTGTAACCTCTTCTCATTGGTCGGCAGAAATCAACCAATCAGAATAGGAGTGACAGTGAACCATTATAACCTATGGAGAAGTATTGACCAGTCAAATGCAAAGGAGGGACAGTTCAAAATACAGTAAAAAAGGCAGAAAAGAGCTGATTGGTTGAGCCCAGGCGGCAGATATGAATCCACCAATCATATGTAGTGCGTATATTTTGAGTGGAGAAAGAAGGGCGTGATAGAAGGGCGCCCTAAAAGTTCTTACTGTCTATGGGAAATATTCTAGTACTGTGATTGGTTTAGGGGAAGAGGGTCTCGCCCAGCTTAGCCAATCAGCGGCTGAGCTACTAATCTCATAGAGTTCTATGGGGAATAGAAATGCAGAGCGAGCTCTGTTTGTGATTGGCTAAGTTAAAAGAGGCGTTGTTATTTGGACCAATGGGAGAGCGAGCGACGCTCTTATGGGTTTTCTAATGCAATCTATAATAAAACTGTACATGCCCTAAATAAAATGATAGTATTCCCGAAGTTGTAACGATCTCTATATAAAATGAACAATAATATGGGGGTAACAAAAAAAAAATATTAATTCAATAAATACATTTTTATTTCTTTATTTTTGTTAGCCAATGATCAATAGTATGGGTGTAACAAAAATAAAGAAATAAAAATGAATTTATTGAATTAATATTTTTTTTCCGTTACCCCCATATTATTGTTCATTTTATATAGAGAACGGCACAACTTCGTGAGTCTTATCATTTTATTTCGGGCATGTACAGTTTTATTATAGATTGCATTATAAAACCCATAAGAGTGTCGCTCGCTCTCCCATTGGTCCAAATTATCGCGCCTCTTTTAACTTAGCCAATCACAAACAGAGCTCGCTCTGCATTTCTTTTCCCCATAGAACTCTATGAGAAGGTAGCTCAGCCGCTGATTGGCTAAGCAGGACGAGCCCCTCTTCCCCCAACTAATCACAGTACTAGAGTATTTCCCATAGACAGTAATAACTTTTAGGGCGCCCTTTTATCGCGCCCTTCTTTCTCCACTCAAAATAGACGCACTACATATGATTGGTGGATTCATATCTGCCGCCTGATCTCAACCAATCGGCTCTTTTCTGCCTTTTTTACTGTATTTTGAACTGTCCCGCCTTTGAATTTGATTGGTCAATAAATCTCCATAGCTTATAATTAGAGATGGGCGAATTTCCCGAAATTTGTTTCGTTCACTTCGCCGAATTTCTCGGCAAAAAATAACTTCGGCACGAATCACGTTAAAAAACAGCTATTTCCAGGCTGCACAGAGCCTGCAGGGTGCTGTAGAACGTTATGCGTAAATATGCAGAGGGAGCTTGGTTTGGTCTTCACACAATGTTGTGTTTTAGTATGACACGCACATGACTGCCGCCGCTCTTAGAATCGCTTCACTATAAAATTCTCTGGGCACTTAAAAGGGCAAAAACTGACCAAAAAACTGAAGCGGAATGTTGCCTGATTAAAGTCATGCCAGAGAAAGCTGGAAAAAAACAAGCTTTAAGCTCAGGTGGCAACATTAGTGACAGAGTGTGGAGGTGACGGCACTAGCCACAGCAGCATGAGGTCAGACAGTGGCACAATGACATTCTGGAGGTGGCAATAACAGGAATATGTCACAAAGTGGCACAATGACACAGAGTGGAGGTCACGGCAGCAGCAGCATGAGGTCAGACAGTGGCACGATGACAGAGTGTGTAGGTCATGGCATCAGCCACAGCAGCAGCATGAGGTCAGACAGTGGGACAATGACAGTGTGTAGGTCACAGCAGCAGCCACAGCAGCAGCATGAGGTCAGACGTGGCACAATTTACACAGTGTGGAGGTCACGGCAGCAGCCACAGCAAGCAGCATGAGGTCAGACAGTGGCACAATGAAACAGTGTGTAAGGTCACCGGCAGCAGCAGCATGAGTCAGACAGTGGCACAATGACAGAGTTGTGTTAGGTCACGGCAGCAGCCACAGCAGCAGCATGAGGTCAGACAGTGGCAAAAATGACAGTGTGTAGATCACGGCAGCAGCCACAGCGGCAGCATGAGGTCAGGCAGTGGTACACTGACATTCTGCAGGTGGCAAAACAGGAGTAGGCCACAGAGTGGGACAATGACACAGTGGAGGTCACGGCAGCAGCCCCAGCAGCTGAATGAGGTCAGAAAGTGGCAACAATGACACAGTGTGTAGGTCACGGCAGCAGCCACAGCAGCAGCATGAGGTCAGACAGTGGCACAATGAGTGTGGAGGTCACGGCAGCCAGCCCCCAGCAGCAGCATGAGGTCAGGTAGTGGCACAAATGACATTCTGGAGGTGGCAAAAACAGGAGTAAAACCACAGAGTGGGACAATGGCCCCAGTGTGTAGTCCCCGGCAGCAGCCACAGCAGCAGCATGAGGTCAGAAGTGGCACAATGACTTCTGGAGGTGGCAAAAAAGAGTGGGCCACAGAGTGGGCCCAAGAAAACGTGTGGAGGTCACAGCACACCACAGCGCAGCATGAGGTCAGGCAGTGGCACAATGACAGAGTGTGGGGTGGGTGGAAAATACCAGTCCCGGTAAAGAGGGTTTGGGGGCAATGGAGAAAGTCAGCAGATGTGGGGCCCTCAGGCGGGGGGGGGCATCAGAAAGGGGCCCGGGAGGCAGGTAGTTTGAACCCAGACTCATTTTTTAAACAGTTTGGGGTGGGGCGTAAAGGTTTTATTTTAGCCCGACGCCTAAGGCTTTGGGGGTGGGGAAACCCGGGCCCGTCCACGCCTGATTCATCTTGCCCAAAGGTCGGGGTCGTTTCCACTTTTCCCGGGGAAAAAGGGGGGTTCTCCTTGGGGTAACGATGGCCCCCCCGGGCACTGAAACCCCCCCCTTTTTCTGATCCCACATACTGACCGGGGGCCCGGACAGCTTTTTCCACTGCAAAACTCGGCAAGTTGCGGCCCCACACATCCAGTTTGGCTCCCCAGAAAGCCCAGCGGTCTTCTTACTGGGGTGGCAGAGTGCAGTCCAAGTAGGCCCCCCACCTGTTGGTTCAGGGACTCTCCAGGTCCTGTTTGCTGCTGCTGGAAACGCCCCTTTCCTCACTAGGCGGGTAAAGGAAGCGCTCATCATGACCCCCGACTTAGGTTACCCCCTGTTTGGAGTTTGGTACGCCCTACCCCCCCCCCCCCACCTTCCCCCAGCACCCCAAAAAAGAAAGTATTTGGAAGCGCGAGGAAACCCCCCAGGTCAACCTGTCAAAAGGGGGGGAAGGGATCCCGGGCACAAAGGCAGGGGAAAAACTGATTTACGGTGGTTTTTTCCTATAGTTTTTGGTTTTTTCCTCCCCCTCAATTGGGTTGGGAAAAAGGCTCCCCATTTTGGCCCGGTAGCGGGGGTCCAAAGGGGGTGGAGGGGCCCAAAAATCATCCCTCTCCCGGAAATGCGACTATTGGGGCTGTGTTCACTAGCCGGGAAAAATAACCCTGCGGGCGGGCCATCTGCACAAGTGACCCCGGGGGGCCCCCTGCCCCCCTTTTCCACTGAAAACTGCCACGGGGGGCGGGGGGGTCATCTGCCTCTTTTTTTCCTCATCTCCATCCACCCCCTCCACTGCTCCTGCTCCTCCTCTCTTGTCCCCGGGGAAGAAAATCCACTCTTTTCCACCGGGACAATGCTTCGCTCCAATGCCCCTCCTCCCCTCCATTTCAGTCCCCCCCGGGAAATCATGTGGCCCAAAGAGATGTAGTGCCACGTCTCCAGCCCCCGCCCAGCAGTTTTTTCAGTTTGTTCCGGGACATGAAGTAGTGGAATGAGGGTTATTCACCCCCGAAATTTTCCTGGCGACTGAAAAAAAACGTCGCCCCTCAAGGCCCTAAACAAAGGGCAGGTGTCACGAAATGAGCTCCCTTTTGGCTGACATCAAAGTTAAACGGGGAGAATTTTCTGTTGCCGGGGATCATAAAAAAATGGGTTAAGGGCCCTTTCTTGTTTTATCAGTCGCCCCAAACATGGGGCGGGGCTAAAAATTTCCAAGGGGGGGGAAACATCGAAATATCAGAGTGTGTTGGGGGAGGCCTTCGGGCCGCGGCAACTCGGGAGGGTGTTCCTGGCTTTGTACGAAGGGGATAAAGTGCTTGCACATTTTCCCTTTGGCCCTTTTTTAAAAATGTTCGAAAAATCGGGGGAAAGATTTCCCGGGAAACCCCTTTTCCAACCAGATTGAAAAACCGTCCCCAAATTCCCGGGGCCCGCATGGACCATGCCTCCTCGGGGGGCAGCGGGGAACCCCATGTTTTCTCCCATTCCCCCAAACCCCTTTGGTTCCGATTTGCATTTGGGCCCGGGAAAAAAGCCACCCCACCCTTTCTTGATGCATGACGCGGAGTTTTTCCCCCCCTTTGTGTGACTTCGTTGCCGGGAAAGCCAGGTTTAAATTTCCTTTACACCGCTGTCCCCTCCACATGTGGAAATAAAGGAGCAAAATTTTGTGGGGGGGAAGATGGGGGTGGTGGGGAGGAGGAGGAGGCGGCATTGGCGCAGAAGAGCAGTTTGAAAACTGGAGGAAAAAGGGCCCCGGGGCTCCTGTCCAAGTTTTTGGGGTCCCCTGGGCCGGGGCACATTCACCCAGGGGGCCGTAAAGGAATGTATTTTCCGGCCCCGACGTCCGGGGCTGCCATCCCCCCCTTTGGGGAAAAAACCCCGGTAAGTTTTAAGGACTGGCCCCACCTTCTGTTCTACATATTATGAAGTGTTTTGGTACTCCCCTTTTTTGGAAAGAAATAATGGTTTTGGAATTTCCCCCAACTTTCGGCCCGGGCACAAGCCATTAGTTCCTGAAGGGTCCCAAGCCAAACTTTTTTGGAAAGGGAGGGGGACCTGCAGTACCAACAACTTGGACAGGAGCACGGTCAGTTGCTGCACCTTAGGATGGGGGAAACGCATACTTTTTGTCTCTTTGAAATTTCGCCTCGCTGAAAAGAATGCTGGCGCCAGATTTGTTTAGGAGCAAGGGAAACATCCCGGAACCCGGAGAGATGTCAAAGAGAAAAAAGCTCCCCTTTTGCAGAGGTGGTGGGAGCCCCTTTACTGGCTGCAATTTGGAATGGGGCCACTTTGGGGGGGGCTGCTGCTTTTTTGGCTGGGGGGCAGATGGACCCCACATCTGGGGCCACGTTTTTCCCAGGCCACCCGGGGGTGACGCTGCATTGTTGACGCGGGCCGTTTTTGGGGGCCAAAAATTTGGGTCCCTTTGGCCACGCTTCACTTTTTTGCTTTAAAGATTCTAAAATATACCCCTATTCCGGGTTTTCCCCCGGTTCTTAGCAAAAAACTGCCACAAACCCCCGAAATTTGGGTTTTTTCCGCCCCGCTCCGGGACTGATGACTACTGCCGCCGCTGCCCCGCTGAAACCCCTTTTGCCGCAATTTTCTTGGGCCTTTCAAAACGTGGTTTTTTTCCCCCTGGCCCCTTGGGGTCCCCCACCTCCCCACGCTGCATCCTGCTGAAATTTACGGCCACACGACCCACTTGTGGGCTGGCCCTTTCCTGACCCCGCAAAACTGACGCCCTTTTTTCCCCTGACGATGATGAAGCCCTTGGCCCCACCGGGTCCCAAATGCCCGGGCGGCTACTTTTAAACAACCCATTTTTTGGGGTTTAAAAATCACGCGTTTCCCCCATTTAAATCTTGGGTATGCAGAGGATGACCCCTCACAACTTGACGTCCCATGCCAACTCAACATCTATACTTTGCCGCCTACTCTAAGAAGCAGGGATATTGGCCCCATTTCTTCGCTGCCAAGTAGCTGCTGACTGCCTTCCTCAAATTGTTCATCCTCGCTATATAGTGGCGCTGAGCCCAGACCACATAGTAGATCTCTGGCTGAGGGAACCGGATGGGACAGAGGCGGGTTGAGGACAGGTGAGGGCCGCTGACCCGCTCCCGGGCCATGCCAAGTAAGGGTTGTGTCTGACGTTCCCACCGACTCTTGGCTGGGGTTGTCAGATGTCATCTGGGAGGAAGTGGATGACCTAGTCAACCAATCAAGAACCATTGCCTGCCACCTCTCTGTCTGACATACTGTTTGTTCTAAAATGTACAGACACTGTTTGATGATGATATCTGTATATGATAAATACACACCCTGTATTTGACGCCAAATGAACCCACTAAGAAGCTTGGGTAACCCTTGGATATAAATTGCGCTCCACAAATGGGCAGGAAAATTTACTTGTATGTGCCGTTTAAAAACTCTGTGTATTTTACTGAATATAAAAGCACAAACAGGCTTAATTAACCTTCGGATATGAATTATGCTACAGAATTTCTTCTGTGGCGGCGAAAAACAAAGTTTCTTTTACTGAGTACAACTGCAGAACAACGCTTACTTAACCCCTGGCTGTAACTGGCACCAAACAATTGGGCCACCACAAACTAGTAGCTTTGTAGCGTATTACAATTGTGTGTTTTCTACGCCACACAACAAGAGATAAAATTGTAATTAACCTTCGCTTGTGAATTATGCTACAGGAAAAATGTATATATTTTGGCGTTGAAAATGACAGTTTCTTGGGGTCAGCACACCAGCAAAACAACGCTTAATTAACCTCTGGATGTAAATTGCGCAAAAGAATTGAGCAACCACAAACTAGTAGCTTTGTAACGTGTTACAATTGCGTGTTTTCTACGCCACACAACAAGAGATAAAATTGTAATTAACCTTCGCTTGTGAATTATGCTACAGGAAAAATGTATATATTTTGGCGTTGAAAATGACGGTTTCTTGGGGTCAGCACACCAGCAAAACAACGCTTAATTAACCCCTGGATGTAAATTGCGCAAAAGAATTGAGCAACCACAAACTAGTAGCTTTGTAGCGTGTTACAATTGCATGTTTTCTACGCCACACAACAAGAGATAAAATTGTAATTAACCTCCGCTTGGGAATTATGCCCAAGCGAAGTGTGCCCTTCTTCCTCCCAGAGTGCTTTGCCCCATGTAGCGCCATGTGCTCGCAGCCATTTTATCAATCAAAAGCACACTTCGTTCACCCGAAGTACCCCAAACTTCGACTTCGTTCAGAACCGAAGTTTTCCTGAAATTCTAAACGAATTCCACTTCGTTAGAATCGATTCGCCCATCTCTACTTATAATGCGTCACTGTCGCTCCTATTCTGATTGGCTGGTTTTTTGCCGACCAATGAGAAGAGCTTACAGAATTTGAATTACTTTATTTCCCGGCAATTCTTTATATCCCAATTCCTGATGTAGCGCCGGTCTCGGCGACAAACGCGTTGTTAGGGATTTGATTGATTTATGTTTATAGAAGGTTTCAGCTCTTTTACAGAGAATGTTTAACACTTAATAAAAACGATTTATTTACTAATACTCCATGCCTCACGGAGCTGAGATTTCATTGCCCCATCTGTCCATTGGGACTAAAAATGGGAGAAAGTAGTTCGCGCTCGATTGGCGGGATAGCCAAGCCCCCGCTACTTCAACCAGTCAGCTCTTTTATGCGTTTTTACTTTATTTTGAACTGTCCCACCTTTGAATTTGATTGGTCAATACTTCTCCATAGGTTATAATGGTTCCCTGTCGCTCCTATTCTGATTGGCCAGGATTGCCCAAACCCCGCTAACTAACCAATCAGCTCTTTTCTGCATTTTTTACTGTATTTTGAACTTCCTCCTTTGATTTTGATTGGTCCATTACTTCTCCATAGGGTTTTAATGGGTCCTTGTCGCTCCTATTTTGATTCGTTGGTTTCTGCCCGACCAATGAGAAGAGCTTACAGAATTTTTAATTACTGTATTTCCCGGCCCAATTTCCAATATCCAAATTTTCCCGATGTAGTGCCGTTCTTGATTTTTGGAAAGGGATTTTATTTATGTATTTTTTTTAGTAGGTTTGATCTCTTTTTCAGATAATGTTTTACACCTAATAAAGGCGATTTTTTGATTCATACTCCATGCCGTACGGACATGTTTAATGATTTTTCGCTGTTTTCCAGCCTGTCTCGAATCGGAATACAGGCGAGGCGCGGTGAACTTTCCCCGCATGTATGAGGCCCTCCTCGGGGCGAATATTGGGCGCGTGCACACTGCGTGGGCCTGGTGGGCCTAACACGGGCGGGCCCAAGGCGGATTTTATGGCTGTATGAGCGCACTATCGGGGGCGAATCTTAGGCGCAATCCCGCATGGCTTAAAGTCCCGAAATGCGCCTACCACTCGAGGCGCGGGGGACTTTACACCGCAGGGATGAGCGACCTGGGGCCCCGAATACATGAGGCGCAAATTTCCCCGGAAAAAATGGTGAAAATTTGGTGCCCCGAAGGGCGAGTTTTCATACATGTCGCCCTTAGTGTGGCAAAACATTTCTCAGACAACCACTAATAACCTCTTTGATAGCACATCAAGGCATGTTAGTGTGTGTATTTCATCAATTTTCATATTATTAATATGCTGGGGGTCCGTTTAAATAATTTCCAAAAAATGTACCCATATGTCAAATGTCGGTATGGGGTTAACTGAGAACTATATGTAAAAGGTTCCCTTTTTCAATTAATTTATTTTTGTTTATTAAATATTGCTATCTGCATTATTTTGTATACATTTATAAATCGTTGATTATTTCTATAGCTCTAACATTGTTAACATGTTCCCGAGGTCGTTGGTAATGGATGGCTTGTTTTTTTAGTTTCTGACTTTCGAAAGCAATAATATTTTTATTTTGTTGATGTTGATAAACAGTATGTGAGCTTGTTTTTAGTGACACAAATAGGGATTTTTATTGATATTTTTAATTGTATTATACAATATACTGGGTAAAAATGTTAATTTAGTGTGTGAGTCAGTATGATTCTGTTCTTCAACTTCTAAGCAGTTTAATAGGTGGTATTAAAGTTATTCCCAATCCCAACTGCTGATAACAGGTGCCAGTTATAACTCAGTTCTGAAACCATTGTTTTTCTTGTGAAATTCTCAATAGGTTTGATGTTTTACTGCCCTCTTCCATTGGAAAAAAATAAGTTGGATAAAAAAGGGTCAATTAAAAATGGTGCCATGGCTCCCCCAATTGAAAAGTTTTCCCCTCCCTATATAATGTGCCCAAAAACGGGAAGTTGATATCCCAACCTTTTTCCCATTTTATTTGGGGTTTTCCCTTTAAAACTTTCCCCCCCTGATATTAAAAAATAAAAAAAAGTTTTTAAAAAATACAAAAACTTTCCTATTTATAAAAAATTAAACAAAAATTAAAAAATACTCAGTGCCAAAATGCTCTTTTGGTAAACCTTGTCCCAGAAAAAAAAATTATAAAAATTATTCAAAAAAAATGTTTTTCCCAAATATACTAAATGACAGCTAAACTTACACAGAAAATGGCCCTAGCACAGGTCTATTGTTTGAAGAATTAAAAAGTTATTTGGCTCTGAATATGGTCTTGCAAGGCAAATTAACCCCTTAAAAAGCACTGAGGGTGACATGTATGATTTTTGGTGCCAATTTGTTTGCGCACAAAAGTAGTGTAGAATGTGCCTAAAATTTTGAACCGGTCTACTGTGGTCATAAAACAGATGTTCTAGCGTAAAGCAAAAAATTCAGTCTAGGTACAATAATTTTTAAAAGGGGTTTACCTGTTCCCGCATAATCGCCTAAATTTTCCCTATGAAGTATAAATTGTAGCTTGGGATGGTCCCCCGTCTAGGGCATTACAAAGTGTCGCAGGTGTCTGTAATGGCCGATATTGGATGGCCCCCTTTAAAAAAGGAGTGCTGGGCTTTGGGGCAGCCCCCGATGTTTTGTACTTAAGGGTCCTTTAGCGTTTCTGTGATGGTGGGGTTTTGGAGTAAGTCTCCGTTCCATGTTGCTTAACACTTTGATTGCTGCGGTCCATGATGGTGGCATGATCAAAAAAACATTTTTGCCCCCTGGGGGCACCAGTTTAGTCTCGTGAAGCCTGGAGATTCTCTGTATAGTCAGCCCTGGGGACTTATAGTAGTGTCCCAGAGCTGTCTTTATAGTAAGCCTGCTGTCAAGGCACTGACACAATGTATAATGTATTAGCATACAGGAATATGCTAATAGGTATTATTGTAGAGTGTAGAAACTGTCTTAAGGCCATAAAAAAATTCTGGTACATGATGCAGACACAATAGTTAATGTGGGCCAATGTATTTGAGTGCTGCTGTGCCTTATTGTGTTTGTATGCTTTTCACACCACCACAGCATGCAGTACTGTATTTGTTTCAGGGGCATTGCTAGGGTCGTAAAACATCTAAGGCCTCTGCTCTCTGTGTTGCAATTTGCCCAGTAGGGCTGGGTTCATGCCGCATTTTTCACGCCACATGTTTTCTTACAGAGGAAAAAAAATTATCTCACTGTCACTAATTTTTAGGTGTATTCCTGTCCATTACCTCAGCAGTACACCGTACAATGAAAATCAGCTGTACACAGGCTCTGAAAATGTATATTAGCGAGCACAGACAGACAGGCTGGCAGGCAGGCAGGCTTTTGAAAGGAGAGTGGATAATTGTGCTGCCCAGACTTTGCTTTGACCCTGCATTGAAATGGGTTTTTATTAACAGTTTTTGGCCAGTTTTTGGTGAAATATTAGCTTGTATTTTGTGCAGCTGTACTTATATTAGGATACAGATATTTTCTAGTAACTGCAGGTGTATTTGATAGGTGCAAAACTCACCCTTTATTAACTGTACACGATTTAATTAGTTTTTTTTTTCACTTTGGCACTGCTCAGTTGTGGTCAATGACCCACGTTGTTCATACAATAGGATACAGAACTTTTCTAGTCACAGCAGGTGTATTTATAGGTACAAAAACCACGTTTTATTATCCGTACACAATGTAATTACGTGTTTTTCACTTTGGCGCAGCCCAGCTTTGTTCAAAGACTCATTTTTACTTACAATAGGATACAGAACTTTTCTAGTCACCGCAGGTGTATTTATAGGTGCAAAAACCACCTTTTATTTCCGTATACATTTCAAATAGGTGTTTTTTTTTATTTTGGTGCGGCCCAGTTTTGTTCATAGAGCCACCTTGCACTTAAATTTGAATACAGCAATTTTGTAGTCACCGCAGGTGTATTTATAGGTGCAAAAAACGCCTTTTATTATCCGTACACAATTTAATTACGTGTTTTTCACTTTGCGCAGTCCAGCTTTGTTCATAGAGCCACCTTGCACTTAAATTTGAATACAGCAATTTTGTAGTCACCGCAGGTGTATTTATAGGTGCAAAAAACACCGTTTGTTATCCGTATAATTTTTAAATTGCTGTATTGCACGTAGTGCGGCCCTAGTTTTTTTCAAATAGCCACGTTGTACGACAATTCTGATAGAAAAATTTTCTAGCAACTGTTCTCGTTTGTCATTGCTGCAAAAAACGCAATTTCTCATCCGTGTAACTTCTGAATAGTTTTATTGCGCTCATTGAATCTCAGATTGGCGCAGATAGCGCAATTGTATAATATTTTGTTGAAAACTATCAATTCCTAGTCCTACTGGGTAGTTGTAAATCCCTGGGACTGAAGGAAGAACACTGTTGATTTTGTCTTACGGTTCTTCCACCAGACCGCATTTCACAGGTATTCGCTTGAAACATTTCAGTTTCCAATCCTAGTTGGCTGTAGGAAATTAGAGGGATTTAAGAATAGCTGTGATTTGCCGTCTTTTAATAAGAGACTGTCAAAAACTCTTCCATACCTTCTTAAATTTTTATCTTTCTGAACATGGAGCGAAATGCAGGTGGTAAGCGAGCAAAGAGGGGGGTAGCACATGGAGGTAGAGGTACGAGAGAAGGTGCTCCTTCCAGTGCTGGCGACAACACACAAGCCAGCGGATCGTCGGTTGCAGGACCGTCAGGCCTGTCATCGCTGGGTCAGGGCCCTGTGAATCTCAGTAACGAACAGCATCGCCAATCTGTTCTTCAGTGGTTAATGCAACCTGCATCCAGCAGTCTTACCTCCTCGTCCTCCCAGTCACGGCCACAAATGTCGTCATCAGCATCCGTCCAACATGAAGCGAAGGCATCCCAAATGTCAACTCGTGTACCCACCACTGTGGATAATCCATTTTCTGAAGACCTCTTTGATGACAAAATGCGGTTGGGGTCAGAAGGCATGTTAAAAGATCAAGAGGCCAAAGAGGATGATTTTCTCTGCTCTGACGCCCAGTTACTGATGCCATCAGAGGAGGAGACGGAAGCTGGTCAAATCGGCAAAAATCCCGGGCGGTCGGAAACGCCTTGCAGTGCCTCTTGCTTGTAGCCCGCAGCTCCTGGATGCAGAATGTCAGGACGACGAAGTCACCTGTGTTGTTGATGATATGAGACAACATTGCGATCCAACGGGTTTTTTCCCCAGAATTTGCTTGTAGCGCTTCATCAGGGACAGGAGGAAGATGATGGGGTATTTCCCTAGGGGCCCCTGCCTCAAAAAAAGGGAGGGGCGGTTGCAGAGTCCGCGAGATGATTCCGCCCCCCATCAGCAAACACCGCTCCTCGGTTATTTTCTCGAAAAGGTCCAGGACCTCTCAAGCCGGGGCCTTCTTTGAGCAAGCCCCTGATTCACCCAGCATGTCATATCCCGCCTTTGCCGTAAACGCATCATAAGGAAAGAATTTTTAACCACCACCAACATGTCTAGTCACAGCGCGAATGCATGAGTTGAAATGGGGGGAAAACATTTGGCCCAAAAAAAGGCCACAATCCCAGGCTTCCAACCACTGTACCCCTCTGTTCCCCCTCCTTCTCCTCCGCCACCACCAACTTTCCCTCAGCTCCCCATGTCTCTCGGGTCTGAGGGGGATAGCCTCCGTTTCAGCCTCCACCTCCCCGAGTACCACCAACCACCAGAGACCACCCTACCCCTTATCCCCCCATTTTTTGACGACCTGCACCCGTACATGGCCATCTAGCCCAGCCTTCGTCTTCCTTTGGGAGCAGAAGAAACATTTTAACCCAAACCCCACCCAAAGCCAAAAAGCCTAATGCCCGGCATTCCGGGTTTTTTTGGGGCCCTTGGAAATTTTTCCCTTTTCCGTCTGGGGGGACACAGTGGGCCCCACTCGGGCCCTTGCCTGGCCCCATTACCAGATCCAGCAGGCATTTCTTTGCCAGAAAACCCGCCCCCTGCTCTGGCCACCACTTCATCTAAAATTTCAAGGCGTTGTCTGCTCTGTGCCGGAAAAGCCATTGAACCGCACATGGACTAGTAAGCATGGCCAAGGCCCCCTTTAAATCTCTTACAGCTCACTGGGTGAGCTAGTGGATGTCTCTGGTGGTGACAGGGGCTCTCACTTGGCGCGTGCTCTTTAAAACTGCAGGGGATGGTGAAGTTTCTTTTCCCCCCAAGGGCCTCTGGTGGCATCACTTTCACATAAAAAAACCAGGCCGTGTTGAAATTAATTGTCTTTGGGGACCACCACAACAGGTAGGAGCTGTGGCCTCTCCGCAAAGGATGAGCGCTGGCTCAGGACAAAAACCCTTTTCCCGGGGAAAGGGGTGGGGGGCATAACGGTCGAAAAAACTGCTGGCCGCCCTTTAAAATCGGTAGGTGGAACATCCCTTGCTTTGGGCATGTCATGAACCGGTCGTTTCCCAAAATTTTTTAAAACGTTTCCCCGGTCTGGCAAACCGCTGGGGAAAAGGCTCGAGGGCTGAGTTCGCACTTCCCCGTTCGCACCCGCTTTGTACCCCCTGGCTGCGTTGCAGCGCAGCTCCCTCCCCGCAACCGCCATTGTTGACATGGCAAAACGCTGGAATTCCACCCTCCACATCTCCACATTGTGGCAGCAGCGCAAATCCATTACGCGTACGAAGTACACATGGGTGACAACACCCGGGCGGCCCCGAGGTGTTGAGCCACCGAAGTGGAGGCAGGGAAAGCCCTGCACCATATTGCCATTTTTTTTAAAAAGCCACAAAATGGTCATGGGACAAAGCCCTTTTCAGATGAGCATTTTGGTGATCTTTGTTCTGGGAAAGATCGTTGGACACTCGAAACAAAAGGGCCCCCCAGCGATGGGGAAAGACGGACAAAGATGCGGACCGGGCCTTTTTCCCCCTCAAATCCCAAGGCCCGCGTTTCACTATTTCATCGGTCTTCATTAGGCCAGTGGTTCGGATCCAGAGCCTGCAAGGGGGGGCATAGCTCTCAGGGTGCATATCTGAGGAAGGTCAGGCTTGTTTGAAGCTGTGGGAGGAAGGGAGGAGAGGGGGAGGTTTCCAGGCACCGACGTTACCCAGTCCCTGCTTTGGAAAAAAGAGGTTGGCACTAGTGTTGAGCGATTTTTTTTCGACAAAGTTTGAAATCGGCAAGGGTTTTTATGGGGTTTGAAATTTCCAATCAGCGATAATTAAGGTTAAAATCTGTGCATCATCTATTAAACCCCCCAACACGGGGCCCGGGGCGGGTCGTTCGTCTGCAGCGACTCTTTTGACTTCCTGCAGACATCGGGGTTTGGGGGGCGCCCGTGCCGCAGCTGCGCTGGGTCGGGCTGAACTACCAGCCCCGATCCCAGACAGTCTGAGGGATGGGGACGGAGGGAAAACCCCCGCAACCCATGCTTTTAACCCTTTTGATTGCGGCGGTGCGTTAACCGCCCGCGCAAACAAAGGGATCCCCTGCTCTGTGGGTGATCGGAACACCCGGGGGCCCGACAGAGCCCCCCCCGGGGGGGCGGCTGCACATCAGCTCTGGGGGCCTACGTGGCCCCAAAGGTGTCTGTGTATAAGCCAGTGATTGGGACGCACTGTGTGCTGCCCAATCACGCCTGTGTCAGACTGAAAGTTACAGTATTGCATATATGAATATGCTAAACATTACTAAAAGGGAAAAAAAAAAAAAAAAAAAAAATGTAAACATTTTTCCCCTTCTGGGAGTCAAAAAAAAGTACAAAAAAAAAAAAAAGTGTAAAAAAAAAAAAAAAAAAAAATAAATAAAAAAATAAAAAAAAAATTTTAAAAAAAAATAATTGTACATAAATTCACCAAAAAAAAAACCACCAATTTGGTATCCCCAGCCGTAATAACCTGTAGAATTTAAACTAACAAGTTTTTAAGTGGAAAGTTATGGTTTAAAAAAAAAATGAAAAAACAAAAAAAAAATTTTTTAAAAAAAAAAAAAAAAAATACTGCAAATTTTTATATGTACTTAAACTATTCCCCTTTTAAAAAACAACTTTCTTTAAAAAAACGAGGCCTATCCAAACTGCTCATTGAAAAAAAAAAAATTACAACGTTTAAAAAGCAAGAGGCCAAAAAAAAAAAAATGTTTGGGATTAACTATTTTCAGGGGTTCCCAAGGGGGGTTTAAAATCGCGCCTTTTTCGGCGCTTCCGTAAATTTTTGGGGGCCAGCAAATCAATTACAAACAGAAGGGGGGAGATGTGGGCGGCGTCATGACTGGGGTGTTAGGTTGCGATTGGCTGGAAAAAACACAAAAACCCCGTTTTTCATTAAAAAGCTTTTTTTGTTTTTACCTCAGTGTCCTCAGGTTTTAGGGGTAGGACCTGCGTTCTGCCTGTGGCCAAACAGCTCCT
>JAODAL010060156.1:0-21044 GCA_025379985.1 Phyllomedusa bahiana | reverse complement strand
ATTTAAAAGGGCCAGTGTCCCGGTAATTGGCTTATTGCCGGGCGCTGGTCCTATATAATGTATCCGCCCCCGGCACCTGTTGCCAGATTGTTGGTGTGCTTTGGGAGAGTTTGGAGTGTCCTAGTGTCCATATTGCTTATCCGTGTACCAGTCCGTTCCGCTACGTTTCCTGACCTTGCCTGTTTGCCGCCTGCCCTGACCGTCTGCCTGCCTCTGACCACGAACCTCTGCCGCCTGCCCTGACCTTCTGCCTGTTCCTGACTACGCCTTTGGATTACGATCCTGTACCACGCAGTACCCCGGCCGCCACCGCAAGCAAGTCACGTCAGGGGTAACGACCTGGTAGCCTCACGCCGCAGCAAGTCCATCCCGCTTTGCGGCGGGCTCTGGTGAAAACCGGGGGCTACTTAGACTCCGTTCCCTGGCGTGGCTTAACTACCACCGCTTGCGGTGGTCCAGCGGATCCACCGTACCGTCACAAATACCAGGCAAAGAGCCTTGTTTTCCCCTCCTTCCATCCCCTGCAAACTACCTGACGTTCATTGGTCACATGGCCTCAGTGAACATTTTGTCATCACTCTGTGGGTATGCTTTAAAGCCAGGCTCAGCTCAGATGGTCTCCCCTGCAGTGGGTGTGGCCTGAGCAGAAAACCATCTGGCTGCATTTACTCTTTCCATCCTGTAGTTTGAAAGTGAACAGACTTAATTACATTAGAGTAATTACAGGGGAGGATGAACTGTTTGTTTAGTCTTGAGTCCTGCTGGCATAACTTAGTAATGAGAGCAGAGGACAGCAGTTCAGAGCTAGGGGGTGGTGTACTGCTGACATGAAAATGTAACTGCAGCTCTGTACAGTTTATACAGTGACTAATGAGTCCTAACTATCATCATTATGATGACAGCAAGTACAGAACTGAAGTAGATCACACACTTATGTGACCACAATGTCTAGCAGTGATAACTGTGAAGGGAAGTCCTAGATTGCAATGCAGCCTGGGAGTTGTAGGAAAGAGATGCTGGAGATCTACTGACACTCCTAAAAGCAGGACATTTCACTGCAAAAAGGGGATCTTATGATAGATGAATAAGGTGGCAAAAGAAATGAAGCAGATGAAGGTAATAGAGTAGCCTAACTTTTTAATATAAGTGCAATTTATAGTGTTCTATGAAACCTTTAAACTCCCGGATAACTCCTTTAAGCACAAACATTAAAGGACCTGTCAGTTAAGCTGAGTTGGATGGGAAAAAGCCATACATCAGACTATTTTCCTTATGCTGGTACATGTAGCTGTATTTTTCTCCGAAATAGCACATTTCAGCGTAAAACACACTTTTAAATAATACAGCAGTCTGAAACTATTTCATGTTGTCCACGTTTGGGCATCATGATACAGCTGACAGTTCAGTTACTTTTCTATGACCACTTCCTTATATCAACATCAACAGTGCGTAGCTTGAAATGGTCATGTGTCATGAGTTTTGGTATATTTGGTGTGCAATAGGCTGTCTGTACACATATTTCATTGCTGTCATGAGTAAAAGGGGCACTTTATCAGGGTTGTAAAAAAAAGGAGGATTATTGGCTTTGGGTCAAGGCAGTATTTCTGAAACGGTGCAGTTTGTGTACAGTTCAGGGGATGCTGTGGTAAAGGTGTATTGTGAGTAGATAAATGGCAACAATGTGAAAAAGCAGCGTAGATACTTCAGAACACCACACTGCTTTGATGTGAGAGTTGAACATCTGCTACCAAAGTGCACAAGGGATGACAGACACACTACAGTGGAAATGCTTGTAGGTAAAAAATTAACCACGGGACTACCACACATGTGTCTAAAATAATAGTTTAGTGAACCATACTGTATTAGGTACAGTAGCAGACGGATGGTCACCAACTCTGCTAATGACGTTGTCTTTACGGAATTTTTTTTTTTACAGCTGTAGCAGAATTGGACCTCGGCTCAGTGGTGAAGGGATGCCATCTCTGATGAGTCACATTTTCTGCTCCATCAAATAGATGGATTTTCTGAAGTAACAGAGAATAAACACCTAGCAACCACTGCTGGAAGAACACAAGCTAGTGGTGGCAGAATTATGGTCTGGGGAACATTTTGTGGCATTCATTGAGCACAATTATCACAATTGTATAATATAATATGCAGAATATGTATAGAAAATAACACAGAGGAAAGCAAATGCCCCTAAAATATAACCTTTAATTATTAAACAAAGCTAAAACCCCTAAGGACACATAACCCAAATATAAGCATGGGTCATATGATATGGGAATCAATAACTCACCAAAGTCGTTCCTGTCAGCAGTAAAGTATGGGAATATATGACTCACCAACACTGTTTCGATAGTCAAATAAGAAACTGAACGCATCCAAATGGAATTATGGATAGGAAGATCCCTTGTCCATCCATGTTGTGGAGAAAACTATCCCTATATATTCCCTACTGGCCCTCAGCAGGGAAGCTGCTCTGTAAAAGGTAACCTCACTTGGAAGACCCTGCAACTCCTTAGATGGCCCTCACATTATAAATGCTTCATCAGTTGGCAAGGTGATGGGCTAAGTTAAAAAGTATACCATTGGGGGTGTATGACTTATGAATTATGACATCCTTACATACATCCTCGCCTAGGGGTTCATACACCTCCCTTGATATACTTTAACTTAGTCCATCACTTTACTCACTGATGAATCATTAATAATGTGTGAACATTTTTGGGTATTTTAGCAGGGTATCTTAAGTGGGGTCACCCTTTTCAGGTCGGTCATCCTGCTCAGGGCCAGTATAGAGAATGTATAGGAATGTTTTTTTTTTACAACAGGGATGGACAAGAGATCTTCCTTTCCATAATTCCATTCCTTTGGGTGTATTCAGTTTCTTATTTGCCTACAGGAACGATATTGGTGTGTAATAAATTCCTATACTTTACTGACTACAGGTACAACTTTGGTGAGTTATTGATTTCCATATCTTATGACACATGCTTATATTTGTTTTATGAGTCTTGATGTGTTTTAGCTTTGTTTATGAAAGGTTAAGTTTTAGGGGTATTTGCCTCCCTCTGTGTTATATTCTCAGAGTATGTTCATCAATGTAGAAGGCACTTTCAACTGATTTGGGTATAAATCCATCCTTGCATATCACATATACCCATACATGCTGGGTATATGTCTTCCCTGGGGTGGTTAGGATCTTCCATCATCACAATGCGACATGTCATATGGCTAGAAATGTCCAACAGTGGTTGGAAGAGCATGACCAAGACTTCTGAGTATTACTGTAAGTAATAATATAGTATTAATTCTCCATATTAGAACTCAATTGATTATCTGTAGGACCACCTCAATGGTTGTGTTTGCTCTGTGGATCCTCCCCCATACACCCTATTGGGATGTACATTTTTTCCCTAAAATGAGGACAATTGGCTTCTACCTGATGAGGGTTTTTGCCTTCCCCTGGATCAACATTGTAGGACAATAGGCTGGACTGGATGGACATATTTCTTTTTTAAGCCTTACAAACTATGGACTATGTAACTATGTAACCCTCTAGCAGCGGTGGGATGTACTGCAGTCAGCATAGTTCCAGATACCTATGATAAACCACCATGACCATATTGAGTCGCTCCCAGCCCGTGTTGCTGCTTTCCTTGCTGAACATGAAAGTTACTCTGGATATTAGCTGGTGTCATAAAAATGGACCTTGATTGTGTATACCGTAACACAAAATTGATTAACAACTTTATGGGTTAATTTTTTTTTTTTTTATGCAGACATACAGTAGAAAGCGTATTTTGCTTCTACTGCAGATATAAAGAATGCCTGTTTACCCCAAAAGATGTTGATTCCTTTTTCTTCCTCTGTTATTCTTTACAGTTTGTTTCCTGAAGTTGTCTATTCATTTTAGTTAGTTGTCAATAGCTGAAAAATTAACTAATAATAAAACACAGTGATTTACTTTTAGCAATGGCAACTGAAATTAAATATAGTGTTGGATCAATAAATGTACTAGTTTTTTTGTGAGTATTACTGTGTTGCCATTTTTATGAAACTTAAATTCAAGACATTCAAGAATTTGAAAATCGTGGTGCTTAAATCATGTCAGTGGTCTGGGATACAAGTAGTCTTTACTGCAATCCATCAATGATAGAGTGCATTGTCTGGTCAAAGATGGTAGTTTAAATGTCCCTTAGATACCTGTGATGAATAAATGACAAATGTTCTGTTCTATTCTACTTTATAATTTGTTTTTAAAATGTTTTAATTTAGCAGGGGAATAATGTATGATTTGTAAAATAATCATCTTCACCATAAAAGATAAGAGAAACACTTCAATGGATGTTGTACAAATAAAGATACATAGTCATAATAAACATAGCATAAACAGCATAAAACAATTCCGTTATTGTATTTTATTAGCTGTCCTGACATAAAACAAACAATGCTTTTAAAATCTACTGTAAAATTGTGCCTGCAAAATGTGTTTTCCTTGATGTTCACAGTTTTATATGAGGAGCCATGAGTAACTGTATTACTATACATTCAGATATGTAAAGTAAAAAAATGTGAAAGCAAATTTGCATGGAAAATATAGGCTAAAATATGCCAAACTTTAGAGTCCAAGAATAGTATGTAGATTCTGATTACAGCGTCCCTACAGAGACATTTGTGATAAAATTATGTTCTTCATAAACCTGTTCATTAACCAAAAAATTCAAATAGTAATCTCAAAGAGACAATATACCACCTGCAGGGGATAACAGTAGGCTGAAATCGCATCAGTGCCAAAAGCAAAATATTCAAAGCAGGTGTTTAAACCACATTTAAACAAAGGACCCAAGCTGTGCACTCTGAGGCCAGGTCTACTGAGTTGCGTCTTGTCAAAATAGATAATTGCTGATGTCCATATGACCAGTTACAGCCAAGGGCCAAACAAAAAATAAGCCAAGTGTAGGAACAGCAACTTGTCTGCTTTATCTGCATTGTTAGAAGTAATCATTGTTTATTTCTTTTTCTTTGCACATTTAAGCCTCAGAAATTAAATCTACATTTTGAACAGTTACTATCTGATTTAATTTCTCGGCACCAAAATTGTGTTGTAATATTATCTCCTGCAGAACTATCAGGAGGGTTGGACAGGTTTCTGTGGAAACTGAGTATTTACATGAGAATGCATTGTTAGTCACTTTAATGTGGGTGTATTTCCTGTGTTATTGTCTGAATATGAGGCAATAATGTGCAGTGCAATGTAGCGATGTTAATGCAATAGCAAAGCCAGGGTTATTCAAATAGTTTTTTCATTGTTTTTGTTTTTTTAAAGGCAATTTTGCTATTGCTGTTTAAAAGTTAGGCAGCCTAAACTTAGACCGACAGTCTAAAAATATGGAAGATTCATCACAGTGACTCATGCTGTTTGATAAGTTTGGTCTTTAGATATGTCTGACTTTTGAAACATGAACTATTAGTTATAGCACTTTTTTCGGCAGAATTTTGGCACATTTTTGGTACAGTTTGTTGGGCATTGTATCACTTCATGGCCACGCCCCACTTCACACTATGCTATGCTTTTTCAGTGAAGTCATGTTCCCATACTGGAGACATCACAAAAAAAATTGAACTGGCCATAATATATCTGTCTTTGACATACTGCAACATGCTGCACTATAAGGCTATGTCCACACTGCACAGGATAACGATCGTATCTCCGGCGCTTTTCGTTTTTCAAAAGCAAAGCAGATACGATCGTTAGTGCGGCCCAGCAGCGACGTATTATATAACATGTTGTATAATAAGCCGGCACTTCTCATCTTTTTGATGTCTTCCCATACAATACCATTGTTTGGGCGACGGCGGGAAACCGAGAAGCGACCGCGGCTTTTGTCACAAAGCGTGACAAAAGCTGCGGTCCTGCATCAGAGAAAAAACGGCCGCTTTTGGGCCGTTTTTTGTCTGATGCAGTGTAGACATAGCCTAAATACGACACCTTTTGGTGCACTTTACAATACACTTCTGCTGTTACAGAAATAGTAAATTAGAATCAAAATACTTTAGAAAAAAAATACAATTTTTAAACCATGTTTTTATTATAGACATTTGTTTAATATCTTATTTTATGTGGCTATCAATAGTAAAGACTGAGCAATTCTATATTTTTCATACTGGCCATTTCCTGTATTCTACTTTCAGTTTTGTTGTGTAAACTTGAACTGGATCAGCAGAATCATTTCAATATCTTTAGAGGGCAAGGAAGCTTATTATAAATCAAAGCTCGGCTGAAATGCTGGAAGCCTAGATAAGGTAGAACAGCAACACTATATACTTTACATACATATAAAGTTCTGTATACAACTGTCTTGACAATCCTGGGCATTTGGGGTTGGGGCTCCTTCTCAAGCTAGAAACCATATTTTTTTCATAGATTTTTCTATCTTTTAGGGTATGACAACATGTGGAGTATACAGTGTGGATTTTTTGTGGATTTCAAAATCCGCAACAGATCAGCAGTGAAATGTTAAACACATAGAGGAAATTTTAGTATTGCTGCCTAAAAATTAGACAATGCAAACCTAGATATGCAGTCTAAAAATGTACATGATTTATCACAATGGCTCATGTTTTTTTGATAATTTTGGCACATCTCCATGCATGTCCAACTTTTTTAAGCAACCCGTGGTTGGCTTACTTGGTGCCACAATTCTATGCCAAGATGTTGGTGCTATTATCGCACCTATATACATGCTGGGGGACCTATATACGTGCTGGGGGACCTATACCCTACCTATATATGTGCTGGGGAACCTATAATTATTATTATTATTTATGTTATAGTGCCCTTGAATCCAGGGCGCTGTACATTTGAGGAGGGTACATAAATAACATTGGTCAAACATTTACAAAGTGACAATAAGTGACTAACAACTGGTACAGAGGGAGAGAGAGGGCCCTAGCCATGAGGGCTTACAATCTACCTACCTATATACATGCTGGGGGACCTATATATGTGCTGGGGGAAAATAAACTAACAATAAACATGCTGGGGGACCTATATACGTGCTGGGGGACCTATAAACTACCTATATACGTGCTGGGGGACCTATATAAGTGCTGGGGGACATATAACCTACCTATGTACATGCTTGGGGACCTATAACCTACCTATATATGTGCTGGAGGACCTATATACCTGCAGGGGTACCTATAACCTTCCTATATACCCACTGGGGTACCTATAACCCGCCTATATACCCACTGGGGTACCTATAACCTGCCTATGTACCTACTCAGGGACCTACAACCTGCCCATATACCCACTGGGGGACCTATAACCTGCCTATATATCCACTGGGGCACCTATAACCTGCCTATATACCTACTGGGGGACCTACAACCTGCCTATATACCCATTGGGGGACCTATAACCTGCCTATATACCCGCGGGGGGATCTATAACCTGCCTATGTACCCCCTGGGAGACCTATAACCTGGATATATAATTACTGGGGGACCTATAACCTTTCTTTATACCCACTGGAAGACCTATAACCTGTCTATATACCTACTGGGGGACCATTAACCCGTCTATATACCTACTGGGGGATCATTAGCCTGCCTATATACCTACTGGGGGACATACAACCTATATACCTACCTACTGGGGGACATATAACTTACTGGGGGGCCCTATTACCTATACTGCAGGTCATATAACTTACTGGGGCACCCTATTACCTATACTGGGGGACATATAACTCACTGTGTTGTGAAGTCGCTAAAAGTCATTAAGTTGGTTGTTAAGGCCTCAAGTTGATTGATAAGAGCTTAGCAATCGACTCCGAGGTCTAGTATATACGGTTACTGGCCTACCTTATCTTGGGGGGAGCTTTCACTTTTGTTACCTAAATAAAATAGCAATTAGGACTTTTTTGGTTTTATAGCTATTGATAACAAAGTACTAGTGCTTACAACATGATATCTGTTTTACTGCCAACTGCCATACTACATATGAACAAATCTATAAAATCCAAAAGTAATAATACATATCTGCTAGTGAATATGACACAAACAGCAATATATCTAAAAACAATCTCAACATAGTACCTCTCCCTAATAAGAAACATTACCCCTTTTGGGGCCACACTCATAGCCTCTCACCTAGCCAACTAGTATTTTACTCTGCACTGATGAGTGGCAGCACCCCCGAGCAGCTGTCTGCAGATGAAATAACTGACATGACTATATTATTCCATTTCACATTGCAAGGGTCATTGATTCAGATGGGATGTGAGGAACAGGGCCGTTCTTAGGTGCGGGCGAGGCGGGCGGGTGCCGCTCACCAGAGGGGGAGTCACAACCGCCTACCTCGCCCGCACGGTGAATCGTTACTTCCTGCCTTCTCCCTTGTATGTACAGTGCTCAATAAGTGCTGTACATACACATCGGCGTCACAGGGGCAGTGACGGACAGCTTTCCTCACACCCCCTGTCTCGGTTCCCGTCCCTGGAGAACTCCGGGAGCTGTGTGCCGGTGTAAACAGCATGATGACGTCACACAGCTTACACTGAACACCAGCTCCCGGGCCTACCACACAGAGAGGGATCATGGAGAGGTGAGTACGTTTTTTATTTTCATTTCATGTTTACACCTGCCTATACCTACAGTGGGAATATTATAAACTACAGGGGGCATGCTATAAACTACAGGGGGGATATGATAAACTACAGGGGGATATTATAAGCTGCAGAGGGCATATTATAAACTACAGGGGGATATTATAAACTACAGGAGGCATATTATAAACTACAGGGGGATATTATAAAATATAGGGGCATATTATAAACTACCAGGGAGAATATAAACTATAGGGGGCATATTATAAACTACATGGGGCATATTATAAACTACCGGAGGGATATTATAAACTACAGATGGCATATTATAAACTACAGGGGGAATACAAACTATAGAGGGCATATTATAAAATACAGGGGGACTATCCTAAACTACAGGGGAATATCATACAGGGGGGATATTATAAACTATAGGGGGCTTACTATAAACTACAGGGAGGAATATTATAAACTACAGAGGGCATATTATAAACTACGGGGGGCATATCATAAACTATAGTGGACATATTATTAACTACAGGGGGGCAGATCCTAAACTACAGGAGGCATATTATAAACCACAGAAGGCTTATTATAAACCACATGGAGGAATATTATATACTACAGGGGGTATATTATAAACTACAGGGGGACATATTATAAACTATAGCGGACATATTATAAACTACAGGGGGGATATTATAAACTATAGGGAGCATATTACAAACTACAGGGGAGCATATTATAAACTACAGGGGGGATATACTAAACTACAGGGGCATTTAATAAACTACAGGGGGAATATTATAAACTACAAGGGGGTATTATAAACTACAGGGGGGATATTATAAACTACAGGAGGCATATTATAGACTACAGGGGGGGCATATTATAAACTATAGGGGCATATTATAAACTACAGGGGGCATATTATAAACAATGGGGGGCATTATAAATGACATGGGGGATATTATAAACTACAGGGAGCATATTATTAACTACAGGGGGTATATCCTAAACTAGAGGGAGCATATCCTAAGCTACAGGAGGCATATCCTAAGCCTATGTCATAAACTACAGGGGCATGTAACAAGCTACAGGAGGCATATAATAACCTACAGGGGGCCTACAGAACTACATACTAGTGACCTATATTCTACTTATTGGGAGAGGCCTCTATAACTACATATCTACTTAATAGGGGACCTAGATATCTATAAGTCTACCTACCTAATAGGGTGCTATACACTTACCTAATTGAGGACTGCCTACCTAAAATGAGGTTTCCCTATCTGCCTACCTAGTTTAGGGGTGGCCGGGGAAAGACGTCATGGTGATCTGGGACAGATTGACAGGAAAAAAACGGAAAGAGGACAACTCATCAAAGAAGAGAACAATTCTTCAGAGACGTCTCCAATAAGTCTCTAGATGTAACTTTACTGTTATCAATTACATGTGTGCAGAGCCTTGTACAACTGCTAATTACCTTTGTATGGTCACTGTATGCTGGTAATATTTGGTTGTAGTATAATGGTTTATATTCGATAATGTTATGTTGTATTATTCAATCACTATGTGGTGTCAATATGTGGTCATGATCTAGTGGTATTATTCATTCACTATGTGGTGGTGATATGTGGTCATAATCTTTTACTATTATTCAGTCACTATGTCATGGTGATTTGTCATCCTGGTGTGGTGGTATTATTCAGTCAGTATTTGGTGGTGATATGTGGTCATAATGTGGTGGTATCATTCAGTCAGCATGTGGTGGTGATATGTGGCCATGGTGTGGCGGTATTATTCAGTCACTATGTGCCAATGATATGTGGTCTTAGTAGGACATTGGTAATATTAGCCTTGGGATTCTGGTTTTGTGCAGCAGTGTTATTTGTTAACTGTATGACTATTAAATTGTGTTATATCTTTTTATATATTCTGGATCTAGGTGATAGTAATGCACTGTGTCGCACCATGGCTTAACATGTTAAGGGGGAGAAATTTCTTCACCACACCCCGAGTGCAATTCAGCTTATGGAACGGCCCTGGTGAGGAATGCTACATTCAAAGGAGGGTGCTGCAGCGTCAAAGCTTTTTTCCCATGAGCCTATTTAAAACAGTCTACTAATAATAAACTTACTTGGAACCTCATCATTCAAGACTGCTTAAAAGTGGTTTTGAAATTTCTCGGCTCCCCAACAGTAAATTAATAGGCTTTTGGCATTACTAAAGAACTTTGTATTTGAACAGGTTGAAATGTTCTCTAATTTTTTAGAAATAAATTTAGCATTCATTAAAATATATAAAAATAGACTTTAAATATGTAATCACTAAACATGTTTATACCAGATGGAGTTTGAAGGATTTCAGTTGAAAGATCTGTTTGCTGTCATTTATGGCAGTACTTTTTTTTTAAGAGTGAATGCTAAATACAGCATCTTGGGAAATGTACATCAACAAAATGCCTGTTTTATGACTGAATTAAGTTGTTTGTCAGACGTGATTACAGCCGGTGGTCTATATAATAGTCAGTCATGCACTTGCGGATCTATAAACATTAACTGATTTTCTGTCAGTGTTTCTAAATGACAATAAGTGTAAAGTAAGAGATAAAAAAAGAAAATAAGAGCCGGCAATGCTTGCAAGTTCTTTACAAGTACATCACTGTTAGTAAATGCTTAAATGTATTTAGAGCTTTAATAGGTTGAACAGTTAAGGTATGTTCACATGGCTTAAATTGTGCACTGAAATACGCTCCAAAATGTGCTATGCAGCTTTTCAATCATTCCAATGTAAAATACATGCTGTCGTTCACAAGATGCATATTTTACAAGCATGCTGTGTATTTTGGCATGCTTTTCCTGGCATAAATTTAAGGGCCTTGCCAATTCTTGAGGCATTTGCTCCAATAAAAGCGGATTGAAACAATGGTGGAGCATATTTCCGTGCACAAATGCCGCTAAATACGCTCCACACTTTCACTTCAAAATATGTCTCTCATTAGGCCTAATTTCAAACTCATTTTGAAGCGTAAATTGACAGGTGTAAATTAACGTCATATGAACATATTCTAACAGGCTTAAGCTGATCTTAAATTGTGGCATATAAATGTAATTTGTTCTTTATGAATTGAACTCTTTCAAGTTACAACCCCAATTTTCAAAACATTGGGACGCTGTATAGAATGTAAATGATTTGGAAATCTCTTACAGACATATTATAGTCACAACAGAACATAAAACACAGATCAGAAGTTGAACATTGGACATTTTTCCATTTCATTTGCAAAATTAACTAATTCAGAAATTGATGGCAGCAACACATCTTTAAAAAGTTGGCACAGGGCCATGTCTACTATTGTTTAGCATCCCTTTCTCTATGTACAACAGCCTGTAAATGTCTGGAAAGTTTGGAGACAATTTCTGTAGTTTTGGTATGTTGTCCCATTTTTTTTTAAGTAGGATTCTAGCTGCTTGAGGGTATGTTCACATGGCTTATTTTGGGGCACATATCACCACATATTTTGCAGTGTATTGCGCTCTAATATGAGTGAAATGTACCCCATAATTACGGTAATCCATAGTTCTCATAGAGAACTATGGATTACGCCTCCTCTCCCCGCTCGTACAATACGATCGTATTGTACGAGCAGGGAAATAAGTGACATGTCTATTCATGCCTATTGGGCCGGCGGGCTGCCCCCCCCCCCCCGCATTGCTGTGTACGCGCCGATCAGCGTGACTCCTGAAAACCCAGCGTAAGTGCAGGGCGTACTGTACGCCCCGCAATTAAGCCATGTGAACATACCCTAACAGTCCTCTGTCTTCTGTGCTGGATTTTTCATTATGCGCCAAATGTTTTCATATCTCTTATGCTATACTTTTCTGTTGGAAATTTTATTTACATGAAGTAACTGTGCCTGTCTATCCTATGCTTGTTTGCTGTCTTCTATTGACTATTGTTCTATTTCATTTTTTTTATGGTACACTAACAAGCAAATGGTGAACAATGTTTTGAACTTTTGACTTTCGGGCTCAATATCTCCCCATTCAGTACAGCTTTCAACATGAGACTACTATTCTTGTGTTGGATACCTGTCCTGGATCGATTGTGGTCCCAAGGCTACACTTGAGTATTATGGGTATAGAAAGGACAACATACTTTCCCAGCAGGACACTGACCTGAAGCATACATTGAGATTAGTGAAAAAAGGGTTCAAAGACAATGAAGCAGAGTTACTGTATTGGCCTGCACAGTTCGCAGACCTCAACCCAATTGAATACTTGTGGGCAGAGTTGAAGTAAAAGCTGTATTCGTACCCAAGGTAGTTGACCAATCTGCACGAACGTTGGGAAGGTGTAGAAAAGACCAGGGGATCAGATTTTGGTCAAGACATGCTGGAATTTGATCGAGAACATGTCCAGAAGGCAGTTTTGAAAAGCCAAAGGTAGATTTCCAAAATGCTAACAAAATAATAAAAACTAAAATTTTGATTTTTAGGAGCAAAATAGTAACAATACCGTTATATCACAAGAATTTGCATAACTAAGCATATGCTTAACAGTTGCAAGTCAAATTTATGTATGAGATCGCCAAGTTGATTGCCTATAAAATTATGGCAGCTTCATGTTCAAAGCTATATTGGATGGTGAGATATGGAGCATGAAAGTCAAAAGTTCAAAATATTGTTACCACTTTGCTTGTCAGTGTAATTCCTTTGAAGTGTAAATGATTCTTATCACTGAATCTTTACAGTCAAATTAGTGCTAACTACATACAGTTGAGGCAGTCTGAGGGATTTCCTAGGGAAACACCCTCACAACATTAAGGTGTATACTTTGCTTCAGGGGAACCTCCAGTCAATGAGTTAACAGCTGACTGAAGATCATGACTCGGTGTCAACAATGAGTTAATTATCTAACAATAAGTTAAATAGATTGTCTGTTTTATCACAGTCATCCTCAATAATATGAGAAATATGGTGGTAATCAGCTTATTGCTGTACATATAACTTCTGAGACCCTCATCAAACAGTTTTTTTTTTAACAGGGGAATTTGCAATCAACTGCTTATTCATGAAAAAAGGTCATATTAAATATGGCATTAAAGTGAATGACTAGCCATGTGGATAGACTAGGTGCACAAGAACAAGCCTGACACAAGACACTGGGTTAAGCACTTAGGATTTAGGAGTATGGTAGATGCTAGTTATTAAATGATTTGTGTGGAACAACTATTTGGTATAGCTAGCAGTAATTTTTGAACTTTTTCAAATTTTGATAATATTTTGATGTTTTTCACAAATTTTATGGACCAAAATGTCTTACTAACTTAAAGCACAATGTTCACAATAAAACAGTTTCTGAATCACATAGATAGGTAAAAGTATCAAAAAGTTATTACTACATAAAGTGACACATCTCAAATTTTAAAAATGGGGCTCTGTAAGGGAGCTCAAAACTGACTGTGGTGGTAAGGGATTAAAAAACATGCGTAACATAAAAGCTTGAGTTAAACAATGAGTCATTTTCTGATGACACATTCCCTTTTAAAAGGGTTACAAACCTTTAAAAAAAATTAAAAGAGCAGCAAATGTCATAGAACAAGAGACCGAACTTGGTCCACAGAAAAAGTGTATGGACCAGCATCTCAAAATCATGGAGAAATCTTTATTTGTCTTCACATACAGATGATTAAAAAGATAGGACACAACACAAACACATTTCAGGCAATTCTTTGCCCTTGTTCGCTGCAAAATGTTTACCTTACTGGCCTCTTTAAAAAGCACTGCCTATTCTACATCAACAAACTACTGATTACTTAATTAGCGTACACATGTGTAATCCTGCTTGTGATAGGTCACCAGGTGCTAGATAAAATACACATATATTGCCACATTCATTAAAAATACTCCATTGCAAATGAATAGAGCTAAACCATAGGAAAAAGGAAAGCAAGATAAAAATATAACTGCACCCCTACTGGTATATATTAAAAAAATCACTGCAGCAATTCATACCTGCCTGTGCTCTTGCATCTAATTCCAGGATCCAGTGCGCTTTGCAGATGCACACCTTTTTTTTTTACCCAATATCCACCTCGCATGGGTTTCTCTACCTTTTGCAATTGCATAGTACCGAAACATATCAAGGGATCCTGAGTGTATCTCTAGGAAGTGTTTTGCGGCTCCAGAATGGTGCGGTAATTGATTTTTAATATTCCCTAAATGTTCAGAAATTCAGATTTTTAGTTTCCGGATGCTGGTGCCCACATAAACCTTATCACAATAGATACACCAAATAATATAAATAATATGATGTGTATCACAGGTAATACATGTTCTTATGTTATAAGGTGTTATATGTATGACTTGCTTTTAAAGGTTTAAGTTTTAATGGCATATCTACATGTACCACATCAGGCACCTCCACATGGGAAAAATCCTGTTAGGGATAACCATGTTTCATGATATAACCCAATAGAAAAATTACTAGGGGAAATTAAACTTCCTATGGTTTTATTTTAATTTGGACCACACACAGGACTCCCTGATCTATCATATTTGCTAGGAAAGAATCCTGCCTGAGTATACCAATGTTTTTATAAAAATCTTCTTAATTTCATGAACATTTCTGCTGTATGGGGTAGAAATAAAAAAATAATTTATTAGCAGTAGCATTATTGACCTGTCGATGTCTATTTGCCAACATAGACTGTTTTGTTGCCTCACTAACTGCGATACGCACGAACAGACCCAGACAGTGTGAGGTCCTGACACTGGTCCCGACCCTGTCCCTGCCTTTTGGGGTGCCCCACTCCTTAATAGCTTGGTCCCAACCAGAAGACTGAGCACTATACTGAGTAGCGTGAAAACACAAGACGCAGACAAACAATACAAACACAATAAGGGAAGGTCAAGCAAGCCAAGTCGGTAACTATTGAGAACACGATAAAGTCAGAAGGCAAAAGAATAAATGTGAAACAAGCAGATAAAGGTAACCAGGAAGGCACAGAATAGAGAGGGCGAGTTATAGGCAGAAACAGACCAGTATAACAGGCAAGGAAAGGAGACAGAAGAGTCCTTAAATACCTTCCATGAGAACTAAGGACAAAGGCAATAGGAGGAAGAAATGGAAGACCAGATAAGAAGATAGAGCTGTCAATCACCCAGGAGCAAGGAGCCAGGTTAACCCATGGAGTGCTGGAAGATTCCTGGCCCGAGCGTCGGCTAGGAATCAATCAAGATTGCAGGGAGGAAAACTGAGTTCACCCTAGTAAACACAAATGTAGACACTATGTCAGAAACCACAGCTTACGTCGCAACGGCCGTGGCCGGCGGCCTTAACTCAAAACTAGGGTTCTTTCTGGCATGATCATGACATATTATTAATTTTTCAGTGTATCCTCTCTCTTTTACCTTTTTACATATTACATACATATTTATCTCATCTACTGCTGATTCTACATACATCTCGTCCGTGCTCCTGCTTCTACATACATCTCGTCCGTGCTCCTGCTTCTACATACATCTCGTCCGTGCTGCTGCTTCTACATACATCTCGTCCGTGCTGCTGCTTCTACATACATCTCGTCTGTGCTGCTGCTTCTACATACATCTCGTCCGTGCTCCTGCTTCTACATACATCTCGTCCGTGCTGCTGCTTCTACATACATCTCGTCCGTGCTCCTGCTTCTACATACATCTCGTCCGTGCTCCTGCTTCTACATACATCTCGTCCGTGCTCCTGCTTCTACATACATCTCGTCCGTGCTCCTGCTTCTACATACATCTCGTCCGTGCTCCTGCTTCTACATACATCTTGTCCGTGCTCCTGCTTCTACATACATCTCGTCCGTGCTCCTGCTTCTACATACATCTTGTCCGTGCTGCTCCTTCTACATACATCTCGTCCGTGCTGCTCCTTCTACATACATCTCGTCCGTGCTGCTCCTTCTACATACATCTCGTCCATTCCCCTGCTTCTACATACATCTCGTCCGTGCTCCTGCTTCTACATACATCTTGTCTGAGCTCCTGCTTCTACATACATCTTGTCCGTGCTCCTGCTTTTACATACAGTCCGGTAGGTTCTCCTTTCATTCTAAAGTTTGTGGTTGAATAGTGCACTAGAGCCACATATTGGATATCTCTACAGGTGAAATCAATATAGAGCGTTTTTATCCCTGGTAACATCTACTGTGTTCCAAAGAATAATGGATAATAATTAGAGATGGGCGAATTTCTCAAAAATTCGATTCAGTGACTTCGACGAATTTTCCGACAAAATTCCTTTCGGTCCGAACTACTTCGGGACGAATCACATTAAAAAACAGCTATTTCCAGGCTGCACAGAGCCTGCAGGGTGCTGTAGAACGTTGTGCCGTGCTTAAATATGCAGAGGGAACTTGGTTTGGTTTTTCGTACAATGTTGTGTTTTAGTATGACACGCAGATGACTGCCGCCGCTCTTAGAATTGCTTCACTATAAAATTCCCTGGGCACTTAAGAGGGCAAAACTGACATAAAAACTGAAGCGGGAATGTAGCCTGATAAAGTCATGGCAGCGAAAGCTGGAAAAACACAAGCTGAGAGCTCAGGTGGCAACATCAGTGACAGAGTGTGGAGGTGACGGCAGCAGCCCAGCAGCATGAGGTCAGAGAGTGGCACAATGCTTTCCCTGGAGGGGGCCCAAAAACAGGAATAGGCCACAGAGTGGCACAATTTGACACAGTGTGGAGGTCACGGCAGCAGCAGCATGAGTCAGACAGTGGCAAAATGACATTCTGGAGGTGGCAAAAACGGAGTAGGACACAGAGTGGCGCAAAAAACACAGTGTGGAGGGCACGGCAGCAGCCACAGCAGCAGCAATTGAGGTCAGGCAGTGCACAATGACATTCTGGAGGTGGCAAAACAGTAGTAGGCACAGATTGCACAATGACAGAGTGGGGAGGTTATGGCATCAGCCACAGCAGCATCATGAGGTCAGAGAGTGGCACAATGACATTCTGGAGATGGAAAAAACAGAAGTACTACACAGAGTGGCACACAGACAAAGCGTGGAGGTGAAGGCAGGAGCACCAGCATGAGGTCAGACAGTGGCAAAATTGACAGGGTGTGGGAGGGCACGGCAACAGCCACAGCAGCAGCATTGAGGGTCAGGGGAAAGTGGCCACAATGGAAAACAATTTGGAGTTGGAAACAAAAAAAACAGGGGAGTTAGGCCACAGAGTGGCCAATGCACGTGTGGAGGCACGGCCGACCCAAGGCAGCATGTGGTCAGGCAGTGGCACAATGACATTCTGGAGGTGGCAAAACAGTAGTAGGCCACAGTGTGGCACAATGACAGAGAGTGGAGGTGACGACAGCAGTCACAGCAGCAGCATGAGGTCAGACAGTGGAAACAATAAACATTCTGAAGGTGGTAAAAACAGGAGTAAGCCACAGAGTGGCACAATGACACATAGGGCAGGAGACCGCAGGAGCAGCAGCATGAGGTCAGAGAGTGGCACAATGACATTCTGTAGGTGGCAAAAACAGGAGTAGTTCACAGAGTGGCACAATGACACAGAGTGGAGATGACGGCAGGAGCATTAGCATGAGGTCAGAGAGTGGCACAATGAAAGGGTGTGGAGGACACGGCAACAGCCACAGCAGCAGCATGAGGTCAGAGATTGGCACAATGACAAATTCTGGAGTTGGCAAAAACAGGAGTAGGCCACAGAGTGGCACAATGACAGAGAGTGGAGTTGACGGCGGAAGGAGCAACAGCATGAGGTCAGAGAGTGGCACAATGACACAGTGTGGAGGTGACCGCAGCAGCAACAACAGCAGCAGCAGCATGAGGTCAGAGAGTGGCACAATGACACACTGTGGATGTCACGGCACCAGCAACAGCAGCAGCAGCATGAGGTCATAGAGTGGAACAATGACAGAGTATGGAGTTGGGTGGCATTACCAGTCCCTGGTAAAGATGGTTGGTGGCAGATGGAGAAACTGTCAGCAGATGTGTGGCATCAGGCGGGTGGAGGCATCAGACTAGTGGTTGAGGCAGGTAGTTTGAACCCAGACCATTTCTCACAGTTTGGGTGAGGCGTCATGGCTGTTGGGAGGGCGACGCCTAAGGAATTGGTGTGTGGAAATCCTGGCCGATCCACGCCTGATTCATCTTGACAAAGGTCAGTCGTTCCACATTTCCCGTGGACAAGCAGGTCCTCCTTGGGGTAACGATGACCCCCGCCGCACTGAACACCCTCGCCCTGATGCCACACTACTGCTCGGGCAGGACAGCTTCTCCACTGCAAACTCGGCAAGTTGCGGCCACACATCCAGTTTGGCTGCCAAGTAGTCCAGCGAATCTTCTGACTGGGGTGGCAGAGTGCTGGTTCAGGGTCTGCTCCAGATCCTGCTGCTGCTGCTGGCCTCTGCCCTCCTCACTAGGCGGGTGAAGGAAGCTGCTCATCAGTGACTCCAGACTGCTGAAGGAGCTGGTACTGCTCTTTACCCCCCCACCTTCCCCAGCAGCCGCGGCAGTAGTACGTGAGCGCGGAAGAACCCCCCGGTCAGACCTGTCAGAGGAGGGACGATGCCGCACCTAGGCAGCGGCCAACTGACTATGGAGGATTTCCCTATAGTATTTGAGTTTGTCCTCCCTCTCAGCCCGTGGAAAAAGGCTCCCAAATTTGGACCGGTAGCGAGGGTCCAAAAGGGGGGGAGAGCAGAAGTCATCCCTCTGCCGATGGTGACTATTCGGCTGTCAAATAGCCAGGCAAATCAGCATGCTGCGGGCCATCTGCACAAGTGACTCCGAGGGGCTCCCTGCCTCCATCTCCACTGTATTACTGCCAGGTGCTGCGGGTCATCTGCCTCATCTTCCTCATTTCCATCTACCTCCTCCAGCTGCTCCTGCTCCTCCTCTCTTGTTACCTGGGTAGAAAATCCACTCATTTCACCAGAAAATGCTTCTGCTCCAATGTCCTCCTCCTCCTTCTCCTCCATTTCAGTCCCCACCGGACTCATGTGGCCGCGGATGTAGTCGCACGTCTCCAGTCCCCTACCCAGACAGATTTTCACAATCTGTTCCAGGACATGAAGCAGTGGAATGACGTTATTCATCCCGTAGTATTGGTGACTGACAAATAACGTGGCCTCCTCGAATGGCCTCAAAAAACGGCAGGTGTCACACATGAGCTGCTACTGGCTGACATCAAAGTTACACAGGGGAGTACTCCTGTCCGCCTGGATCATCAAAAAATCGTTAATGGCCTTTCTCTGTTCATACAGTCAGTTTTTAACATTTTGCAGGCTGGAATTCCAACGGGTGGAAACATCACATATCAGAATGTGTTGGGGGAAGCCGTTCTGCCACTCCAACTCGAGGAGGGTTTTCCTGGCTTTGTAGAAATGGATGAAGTGCATGCACAGTTTCCTGGCCATTTTCAGAATCTTCTGAAGATCGGTGGAAAATTCAGGAACCTTTTCACAACCGATTGAACACGTGCGCCCTGCAGGGCGCATGGCCTCCCTCCTTGTGCAGGCAAAAACCATTTCCCCCCATTGTCCGTCCCATTTTCCCATTTGCAGTTGGCGTGGAGCAAGCCAGCATCGATTTTTGCGCATGACGGGAGCCCAAATTCCCCCCCCCGTGTGCTTGGGTTTGCCCAGGAAGCCGGTGTAGAACTGCGTGACACCGCTGTGCCCCACACATGTTGTATGTGGGGCGTGTTTTGGAGGTGGATGGGGTGGTGGTGGAGAAGGAGGAGGCGGGAATTGGGCAGGAGCCGCAGTTTGGCAACGTGGGGAGAAACGGCGTCTCCTGTCCAAGTTGTTGGTTGCCTGGGGGAAGATATTCACCCAAAGGGGTAAAAGGGCATTACTGCCCGACCCTAGTTACAGCTCCGACGTCCCGCTGCCCTGCACCTTTTGGGAAAAAAAACCGATAAGCTAAGCCTGGCCCCACCTTTTGTTTACTATTTTTTGAAGTGCTGGGGCTGCCTTTTTGGAAAAAAATTTTGGCTTGGAACTCTCCCTCGGGGCGGCACAAGCCAAATTAATTTCTCTGAAAGGTGCGAGTCCACCCTGTGGAAAGGGAGGGACTGAAGTACCAAAAACTTGGAAAAAGCACGGTCAGCTGTGCACCTTAGGATGGTTTTTACACATATGTTGTTACTTTCAATCGCCTTGTGAAGATGCTGGGGCCATGAGTAGCGAGGAGCAAAGATCTGGGGGGGAGAGATGGCAAAGAGAAAAAACTCCCTTCTGCAGAGGGGGTGGAGCCTTGACTGGCTCAAAAGACATGCGTGCCACTGGCCCCTGCTGCGTGCTGCGGCGGGAGGATGGACACCACTGTGAGCCACTTTCTCCCCGGCCACCCGATGGTGGCGCATGTGTTGACGCAGGGCCGTGGTGCCAACGTTAGCTCCCCGTCCC
>JAODAL010060155.1:0-21044 GCA_025379985.1 Phyllomedusa bahiana | reverse complement strand
GACAGCTCTTCCTCATCCCCCTCTGATCCTCTTCCTCATCCCCATCACTCAGCCCCATAAGTCATTGATTAAACAGCCCCCCCCTCCAATCATCCCCGGACCCCTTCACTCATCCCCGATCACTCGGGCCCAATACTCATTTTGATTAAACAGCTCTTCCCCAATCATCCGGCCCCCGTTTTCATTAAATCCCCGATCAGTCACCCCCAAATACTTCACTTGATTGACAGCTCCCCCCCAATCACCCTTGGGCCCCCCTCTTCAGCTCATCCCCGATCACTCAGCCCAATACGTCACTTGATTGACAGCTATTCCTCCAAACATCTCGGAACATCTTCAGCTCATCCCCGATCACTCAGCCCAATACGTCCCCCTTGATTGACGGGCGATTCCCCCCAAAACATTTTTGTTTCCCTTCAGTTTCACCCCCGATCACTCACCCCAATACCCCCTTTGGGGACAGGACCTTTTTTCCAATATTGGGGCCCCCTTTTCCCGCCATCCCGTTTCACTCACCCCATTTTAAACTCATTTTGGAAAAGACATGAAATCAAACCCAATAAACAGCTAAAATTTCTTTTTTATATAAAGTGTGTTTAAAAACACTTTTTAACGTACAATTTCCTGGGGAACGCAGGGCCACTTTGGCAAAAACGGGGTAAAGTTTTTTTTTTTTTTTCTCACTTTTTTTTAATCCGTGGGGGGGGGCCTTTTTTCACTTTTTTTTAAAAATAAACCGTTTAGCTGGGGGCTTTATTTTATTCCCCGCTCACCAGGTCCCATTTTTTTCCCTTCCTTTGCCGCCCAAATCCCCCCATGGGCCCCCCCGAGGGGGGCGCCAGCGCCCCCTTTTTCCCCCGTAAAAGGGGCTAGGGAAATAAAAAATAGCCCCCGCAAGCGCAAAAGATTTTGTCCCTTAAGGTGACAAAACCCCTTTTTTTCCCTTTTCCACCAACCCAAATTATCAAAAAAACTTTTTACACTTTTTGTGCGCCCACCCTTTCCTTTTCTTCTTTTTTTTTTAATTCCCCCTGCTACCGGGGTTAAACACCAACAATTTCTATTTGCACTGGCCTGCACCCCCCCAATAACCTCTGCAAACACGGGGCTAAACAAAATTCCGACTCTGCAACCCTTTTTGAACACACTAAACCCTCTGCTCCCACTTTTTCTCACACACACAACTCGGCTACACGGGCTGAAACACCCCTCCAACTCTGCTACACTGTCTGAAACCACACCCCTTTGCTACACGTCCTGAAACAAAAATTCTGCTCCCTGCCCTAAACCCAACTCAATTTCTGCTCCCACTGTCTCAAAACATCAACTCGGGCTAACTGTCTGCACACAAAAAACCCCTTGTAAAATGTCTGAACACCCTGACCCCGTCCCACTGTCTGCAACCCCAAAAACCCTTGCTAAAAGGGGAACACATCAACCGGTCCCGGGCCCTGCCCCAACAAAACCGGGCTACATTTGGCTGCACACACTAAAAACTCTGCTGCACGGGGGCTAAACCCACTCAACCCCCGCACACTGGCGAAATACACTAAAATTTGGGCTACCCTCACCCAGAAACCTCTGCTACACTGTTGCACACAAAAACCTGCTACACGGGCTAAACCCACACTAAACTCGGGCTACATGGTGAACCACCCCAACTCCCCTACAGGGCCTTGAACACATTTGCCCTCTGCTACAGGGTTTGCAACACAAAAAACCTCTGCTACATTGGTGCACCCCACTCAACACCGGGCACGGGCTAAACCCAAAATCAACTCGCTACACTGGCTAAATACACCTCCCCTGTTTCCACCTCCCCCACACCCAATTGGCCTCCACTGGCCCACAAACCCCTTTTGCCTACACTGGCGAACACACTCAACCGCTAAAAACCTTGTTTGAACACATTTCCAACCCTGCTACACTTGTAACAAACCCCAACTTTGCTGCACGGTAAACCCAACACCAACTCTGCAACTGGTTACACTCAACTTGCTACACGGGGTTAAAAAACAAAAGAAAAAAGGAGGGGGCGCCCCAATAGGGGTAGTTTTTTATGAAATTTGAAAAAAATAGAAAAAATTTCCTTTCCCCCTTTTGGGGTTTTTGGTGCCCTCTTAGTTTAAGGCCCAACATTTCTTTCTGCGCTTCCCGGGGCTATTTTATTTTCTGTCCCCTTGTTACGGCCGGGGGGGGGGCCTTTTGTGCTCCATTTCCGGGATCCGTTTGCTGGAAATGGCCCGGCAATGCAGGAAAAGAAAAAAAGGGCCCCGGCGCACTTTGGAAAAATAAAATAAACCCCGGCTGAGGTTTTTCCCCAAAAAAGGGCACTTTATTTTTAAAGGGGGGTGTAAAGGGGCCCCACCGTCAAAAATTTAAAAAAACATAAATTTTAAAAATTAAAAAATTTAAAATTTTTGGGACGCTTTTTTCCCGCACCTGTGCTTCCTCAGAAGTCCACATTACAGGATACTATAGCCCACTTTATATAACAGTAATGCCGGCTGTCATTGGGTTTGATGGATGTCGATCAGGGGGACCTGTGGGGAATAGGTTGAAAATGAGTCAGAGAAGTCCAAAGGGAGGGGGGAAAAATGATTTTTGTAAAATCAAGAGGGGATGAGTGATGAGTGTCAATAAAGAGAAATGGGATGAGCTGTCAATCAAGAGGTGATGAGATGAGCTGTCAATCAAGAGTGATGAGCTGTCAATCAAGAGTGATGAGTGATGAGCTGTCAATCAAGAGTGATGAGTAATGAGCTGTCAATCAAGAGTGATGAGCTGTCAATCAAGAGTGATGAGTGATGAGCTGTCAAACAAGAGTGATGAGCTGTCAATCAAGAGTGATGAGTAATGAGCTGTCAATCAAGAGTGATGAGTAATGAGCTGTCAATCAAGAGTAATGAGTGATGAGCTGTCAATCAAGAGTGATGAGTAATGAGCTGTCAATCAAGAGTGATGAGTAATGAGCTGTCAATCAAGAGTGATGAGTGATGAGCTGTCAATCAAGAGTAATGAGTGATGAGCTGTCAATCAAGAGTGATGACCTGTCAATCAAGAGTGATGAGTGATGAGCTGTCAAACAAGAGTGATGAGCTGTCAATCAAGAGTGATGAGTGATGAGCTGTCAATCAAGAGTGATGAGTAATGAGCTGTCAATCAAGAGTGATGAGCTGTCAATCAAGAGTGATGAGTGATGAGCTGAAGAAGATCTGAAGAAATTGGAGGATGAGCTGTCAATCAGAGAGACACAGAATGGCTGGAGACGCGGGGAGTGCAATTGTAATAAAGAATTTGCAGAATGTGTAAAAACTTCATTCTGAATAGAAATATATGTTTACCGCAGTGTATATATCCGTGATGTGAATAAATCATGGATAGTTAGAATATAAATCTAACGGGCTGTAGATAAATCCCAAATACAATAGATAGATGTGAGATAAAGTGTGCTGGCCAATAGGACAGAGGGTGGGTAGTATGAATTGGCCAATAGGACAGAGGGCGGGTAGTATGAATTGGCCAATAGGAAACAGGGCGGGTAGTATGAATTGGCCAATAGGAAAGAGGGCGGGTAGTATGAATTGGCCAATAGGAAAGAGGGCGGGTAGTATGAATTGGCCAATAGGACAGAGGGCGGGCAGTATGAATTGGCCAATAGGACAGAGGGCGGGTAGTATGAATTGGCCAATAGGACAGAGGGCGGGTAGTATGAATTGGCCAATAGGAAACAGGGCGGGTAGTATGAATTGGCCAATAGGACAGAGAGCTGGTAGTATGAATTGGCCAATAGGACAGAGGGCGGGTAGTATGAATTGGGCAATAGGAAAGAAGGTGGGTAGTAGGAATTGGCCAATAGGACAGAGGGCGGGTAGTATGAATTGGCCAATAGGACAGAGGGCGGGTAGTATGAATTGGCCAATAGGAAAGAGGGCGGGTAGTATGAATTGGGCAATAGGAAAGAAGGTGGGTAGTAGGAATTGGCCAATAGGACAGAGGGCGGGTAGTATGAATTGGGCAATAGGAAAGAAGGTGGGTAGTAGGAATTGGCCAATAGGACAGAGGACGGGCAGTATGAATTGGCCAATAGGAAACAGGGCGGGTAGTATGAATTGGCCAATAGGACAGAGGGTGGGTAGTATGAATTGGCCAATAGGACAGAGGGTGGGTAGTATGAATTGGCCAATAGGACAGAGGGCGGGTAGTATGAATTGGCCAATAGGACAGAGGGCGGGTAGTATGAATTGGCCAATAGGACAGAGGGCGGGTAGTATGAATTGGCCAATAGGAAAGAGGGCGGGTAGTATGAATTGGCCAATAGGACAGAGAGCTGGTAGTATGAATTGGCCAATAGGACAGAGGGCGGGTAGTATGAATTGGCCAATAGGACAGAGGGCGGGTAGTATGAATTGGCCAATAGGACAGAGGGCGGGTAGTATGAATTGGCCAATAGGACAGAGGGCGGGTAGTATGAATTGGCCAATAGGAAACAGGGCGGGTAGTATGAATTGGCCAATAGGACAGAGAGCTGGTAGTATGAATTGGCCAATAGGACAGAGGGCGGGTAGTATGAATTGGGCAATAGGAAAGAAGGTGGGTAGTAGGAATTGGCCAATAGGAAACAGGGCGGGTAGTATGAAATGGCCAATAGGACAGAGGGTGGGTAGTATGAATTGGGCCCAAAATAGCCCGAGGGTGGAGTATAAATTTTGGGGCCAATAGGAAAGAGGGCGGGTAGTATGAATTGGCCAATAGGAAGAGGTGGTAGTATGAATTGGCCAATAGGAAGAGGGGGGTTAGTATGAATTGGCAATGGGAAAGAGGGGGTAGTATAAATTGGCCAATAGGAAAGAGGGCGGGCAGTATGAATTGGCCAATAGGAAAAGGGCGGGTAGTATGAATTGGCCAATATGAAACAGGGCGGGTAGTATGAATTGGCCAATAGGACAGAGGGCGGGCAGTATGAATTGGCCAATAGGAAAGAAGGCGGGTAGTATGAATTGGCCAATAGGACAGAGGGTGGGTAGTATGAATTGGCCAATAGGAAAGAAGACGGGTAGTATGAATTGGCCAATAGGACAGAGGGTGGGTAGTATGAATTGGCCAATAGGACAGAGAGCTGGTAGTATGGGATTGGCCAATAGGAAAGAGGGCTGGTAGTATGAATTGGCCAATAGGAAAGAGGGCGGGTAGTATGAATTGGCCAATAGGAAAGAGGGCGGGTAGTATGAATTGGCCAATAGGACAGAGGGCGGGTAGTATGAATTGGCCAATAGGAAAGAGGGCGGGTAGTAGGGAATTGGCCAATAGGACAGAGGGGGTAGTATGAATTGGCCAATAGGACGGAGGGGGGGGTTTGTATGAATTGGCCAATAGGAAAGAGGCGGGGTTGTATAAATTTGGGCCCAAATAGGACAGAGGGCGGGTAGTATGAATTGGCCAATAGGAAAAAAGGGTGGGTAGATGAATTGGCCAATGGACAAAAGGGGGTAGTATAAAATTGGCCAATAGGAAAAGAGAGCTGGTATTTTGGTATTGGCCAATAGGAAAGAGGGCTGGTAGTATGAATTGGCCAATAGGAAAGAGGGTGGGTAGCATGAATTGGGCAATAGGACCGAGGGGGAGCAGTATGAATTGGCCAATAGGAAAGAGGGCGGGTAGTATGAATTGGCCAATAGGAAAGAGGGCGGGTAGTATGAATTGGCCACATAGGACGAGAGCTGGTAGTATAAATTGGGGCCAATAGGAAAGAGGGGGGTAGTGGAATTGGCCATAGGACAGGGGCGGGTTTAGTATGAATTGGCCAATGGGGACAGAGGGCGGGTTGTATAAAATTGGCCAATAGGAAAAGGGAGGGTGGGTAGTATAAATTTTGGGCCCAAATAGGACAGAGGGTGGGTAGTATGAATTGGCAATAGGAAAGAGGGGGGTAGTATGAATTGGCCAATTTGGAAAGAGGGGGCTGGGTTTTTTTTGGGCCCCAATAGAAAAGAGGGGGGGGTAGTTTAAATTTGGCCCAAAATAGGAAAGAGGGGGGGTTGTTTTTTGGACCTTTTGGAAAGGGGCCCGGGTAGTATGTTTTGGGCCAATAGGAAGAGGGCAGGCAGTTTGAATTGGCCTGGGACAGGGGGGGGTTTTGTATGTTTTGGCCAAATTGGGGGACAAAAGGGAAGGGGGTAGTATAAATTGGGGAAATTAGGACAGAGGGCAGGCAGTATAAATTTGGCCCAAATTTGGACGGGGGGAAAGGCAGTAGGGAATTGGCCAATGGAAAGAGGGTGGGTAGTATGAATTGGCCAATTAGGACAGGGGGGGGGTTTGTATGTTTTGGGCCCCAATTAGGACAGAGGGGGGTAGTAGGGAATTTGGCCAATAGGACGGGAAGGGGGGGAAAGTATAATTTGGGCCCAAATTTGGACGGGAGGGGGGTAGTATAAATTTGGGCCAATAGGAAGGGGGGGGTTTTGTAAAAAGGGGAAATGGGGCAGAGGGCGGGTAGTAAAAATTTGGGGCCAATAGACAGAGGGCGGGTATTTTGGGTTTTTGGGCCCAAATTAGGACAGAGGGCTGGTAGTATAAATTTGGCCAATGGGGACAGAGGGGGGTAGTTTGAATTGGAAATAGGACGGGGTGGGATTTATAAAATTGGGCCCAAAATGGGGAAGAGGGGGGGGTTAGTTTTGAATTGGCCAATGGGGAAGGGGCGGGGTAGTTTGAATTGGCCCAATAGGACAGAGGGGGGGTTTGTTTTTGAATTGGCCAATGGGGAAAAGGGGGGGGGAGGTATGAATTGGCCTTTTAAGTGAGTTACTATTTTTGAATTTGGGGAGGGCGCTAAAATTTAAATAGATTAGGGGCCATAGGAGCTAGTTCAGATTTGAGATGTAGGGTTAGGGGTTGATTGGTTAAAGTTGGGGGGGGGGTAAAAAAAAAATGGACAAATTAGCGATAGGAAAGTTTTTAGTAAAGAGATGGGGATAGGTGCTTTAAAACAGCGGAAAGTTATAATTAGGCCCAAATTTAGGAAGGCCCCCCTCATCTCTATGGGAAAAAAGAGAGTGCTCGAGTGAGGGAGATACAAAGTGACCAATCACGTGTAGAGTTCTGGATTGCAGACGAGGAATTTTTGGGAAAACATTTTTAATATGCAAAAATTAAAATAGCTCAGCTGCATTCATTACTATGAATTCTATATAACAAATAAGATAGATGAACTACATATCGCGGCATAGGTTTTTTTTTTTTTAAAGTATTTATATTAAAAGAACTTTTTTCCTTATTGTATCAATTAAAAAAGATTAAGAAACCACATACAGTTATCGGGAAAACATACAAGCATTTCCCAATACATTAAAGGGACGGATGTGGCCCAACAGACATGAAGAGAAGCGATTTTTTCCCTTTTGTCAAAATAAAGGTTTCTATCAGGCACATTGGGAAAATTAAAGATGAACCCAGGATGTGGTCCCCATTCATCCCCCCACCATACCACACATTTTTAGCCCGGCCACCTTAAAAGTTGCCACTGACCGGGGATCTTTGCTCCCCCCCTGGGTCGCCCCAAAACTCGCACACAAGTATTGACCAACAGGACTGTGCTGCAAGCCCAGGCCCCAAATTTCCCCTGAACGTCCGGACCCCTTAGCCTCAAAGGTAAGTTATACGGGGAAGATCCCCGTTAACAATTTGTTTCCCGTGTGCAGACGGGACCTTCGGGGGTTTTCCAATTAACAAGATAGTTTTCCTGGCGTAGAAATCAGTAATCGAAAGCTGCCTCGTATTTAGTCTGTAGTTTTCTTTCTATCCCTAGAAGGCTACACTCCAGAGCACAAACCCCTGGAAGACCAATTTCTTGTACGAACCTGGGGACCCCCCGCCAGAAGCCCAAATGGGGAGACCCCCAAAAACCCCCATATGGAAGAAAAAACCCTCTCAGTACCCACAGCTCGTACCCTCGGATTGGGAATTTTCCCCCAATACGTCCGCCTATGGGTATAGTAACCCCTATGTACCTTTAGTTGTTCAGGATTCTGGCACTAATCCCGACCCAAAAAAGTGGACCCCAGCCCCTCATTGTGCCCTTAAAAAAACGGGGATATCTCCCATCCACCTCTCAAAAGCTTTTTCTGGGGACATGGTTGACAACTTAAAATATTTTAAAAAAGGTAGAGACCTGTCTCCCCGGGTTTTTACCCAAATGTCCCCAGGGAATTCACGCCATTAAAATGGTCCCCCCCCAAATTGTCGCAATGAAAGTATCAAAAAAAGGGGCCCTCCCCCGACCCGATTTACTACTAGTTCCCTTTGGTATCGGGAAACACCCAGGTTTGCCCTAGGTTTTTCCCCCACTCCGCGGCCAAAATTCAAAGTCAACTGGGGGCAGTCTCCCATTTCTCCACAATGGGATAAAAGGGACCATGCATCTTTGTCCCTATTCCCCTATAGGTACCTACAAAATTTTTCCATACGCCATGTGTCGCCATAGTAGTGTAAGTACTGCGTCTTTTTTTCGTCCTTCCCTATCACCGGTTGGCTAAGACCTAATAGGGGCCCAAAAAGGGCCCGCCTCCAACCCCCACCCCCGGGTTACACGTTTCCCCCCCTATCCAAAACCCGCGTACTTTAGCGCATGCCCCATAGTAGATTAGAAATCCGGAAGGTACCCCCATCTCTTTAAAAGCTTTCATGGGGATTTACCTAATTGGAGTCCCCCCGGGCCCAGGAAAAGACCCAGCGCCCATCTAGAGCTTTGAAATGGATTGGGGAACAGAATAGGGGCGCCTGTGAAGTAAAACAACTTCGGTAAAAAAACCCTTTTAAATACTTTAAATGCGGCCCATGTGACAGCGGTAAGTTTCCAGCGTCATTTTTCGCTATGTCCTGCATTGAACACCAATTTTGAGGGGTAAAAAATTTGCATTCCTATGAATCTAACCCCAAGGTATCTAAATTGTTTTGGGGACCTCCCAAATTTGGGTTCGGGTGTTATCGCCATTTTCATTGCATCGACGGAAAAAAAACACCCTTTTTGGGCCAATTTTCCCTTTGGCCTGAAAAAGGTCCAATGACTCACCCCTTCTAACAAAAAATCCAAAGACCCACCCGGGGTTGCTAGTTACCAGTTAATCACGGGTATTTTAGACACCTTTTTTGTAATCCCCTATATTCCACCCTTCTATCTGTGAGGGATGTTTATGGCATGTAGGGGTTAATGGCCAGAGCAAAAAACAGAGGGGTAAGGGGGCACCCCCGCCGAGTTCCCCTGTTAAGTAATTGGGCCGACAAAATCCGTTCACCAAAAACTTTGGCGGGCGGCTTCCCAATACAAAATCTTAACCAAAATTTAAAAAAACCCGTAGGAAACCCCCCTCCCCCGCTCACCCAATGAATCCCCACTCTACGAGTGCCCAACCCTTCTTCAGAGGGGATCATGGGTGATCTGCAAGTTGGGTATAAACCCTTTTCAAAATTTTTATCGTTGACTTCCCTGCATGAACCGACTGACATTCCCCTATGGACAGGATTATAGAATTAAGTCCTGGAAGCACCTTCGCCAGAATTTTAAATTTACATACCTCCCAATTTTTTTAGTTGCAAAGAGGGGAAAGTCAGGCCCGCTCAACCACACCCCAAATTTAGACTCACAGCAAGCACCCTCTAACCACGCCCACAAAAATACCTCCAACTTTTAGAGATTGCAAAAGAGGGGCAAATCAGGCCAAGCCTCAACCACACCCAAAAACCCCGACATCACACTAAGAAACGCCCCAACCATGCCCACACACATCATTCCCAAATTTTTAGACAGGCAAAAAAGGGGGACATTTTGGATTGCTTGTTTCCAATGATGAAATTAAGTTGTTGTTATGTAATCTCGCGAGGAAACGTCACATTGTTTTACAGCTAAATAAATTTTGGACAAATCTTTTCTCAAATGAAAAGGGGACTTTATGGCCCAAGAGGGACAGGGGACAAAGGGTTTTAAAAAGGGGCTGTCCTCCAAAATAGGGACAGTTGGGAGGTATGTCTTTCAGGAAAAGGGTCGGTAAAGGGTGTAATCCCGGGGTTTCCCCCCGCTTGTGGATAACCCAATGGTGGTTTATATGGACAGAGGCAGCACCCAGCCCCGAAGGCCCGTTGTTTACCTTTTCCAATCTAGGGTAATTTCTTCTCTATATAATTTTTTACCAATTTGCCCGGGACTCCATCCGGGCCAGGGGTTTTTCCAGAGGCCTTCCCTATAGCCTTTTTTTTTCTTCTATTGATATCGGGCTGCCCCGTATTTCCCCCTCTTTCCCCTGGATTGTGGCGTGGGGGGAGACCCCGGAAATCCTCATCCAGAGTCTGGCATTGAATTTGAAATTATAAAGTCCTGTATACTTGCAAAATGCTCGTAGTTCATCGAGTCTGTCCCCTTTCCCCCCGTGAATTCAGATTGCGGCCCCTATTGTTTTCGGGGTTTCCCTTTTTGCCAAAAAAGGGCCCGGGCCTCCCATTTTTTCACCGTCAGTGAACAGTATGTCTCCCGTGACAAAGGCCTCTTTTGGGTGTAGTGTGTGAGAAGCAAGTTATATCCCCCTTTTTTACCTTTTCCATCTCTTCCCTATGTTCCTCATCAGGCCCCCTAGTTATTCCCCCTCCTTCCGCCGAGTAGCTTCACCTTAATGCACCCCGAAAGCCTCAGGGTCATTCTTGAGTGGAAATGAATTAGAGTTCCTCTGGATACTGTTTAAAAAAATCCCAGACCCCAAAGGGGCGAGGTGTTGTTAAACTCCCAATAATCATAATGCTTTCTCTAAAGCTCTCCTCAATCCCGGGAAACCCGAAGGTTTGGGGTTCAGACGCCACCTGTAATTGCCTGCCACTGTGATTACCATAACAAAAGAGGTGCTGATTGAGATACCCCCGGGCAAGTACTCTGCCTTTACTACCTATGGAAGCACCCCCGGACTGGCAAACCCCCCAATTTATTAGGGGAAGAGACCCAGTGTGCCGAGGAAAAAAGAAAACTGATTTCGCTGGTGCCTCCATCTCCAAACCCCGTGAGCACAAAACCCGCCCCCTTCAAGCCTGCATCATGTTTAGGGCTGGATTAAATTTTAAAGGTTTGATCAAATAGCATTAAAATCTCCCAACAGCAAAACTCGGGGGAGGATGAAACGCCCCGCAAGGGCCCAAACGTGATAAGACTGGCTAGAAAAAAGGTGGCGGGGGTATAAACCTGATAAAGAAATGCTGGACCCGGGGGCTGGCTTGGGAGGCGTGTGGGCGCTGGTTTCTGAGCCCCTCGTTTCCTGCTTCCAAAAGGCGAATTTGGGATATAGTGGGAAGCCGAACAAAAAAACGAAGCCTGGCCACCCTGGTCCGGGGCGTTCGAGGGGACTTGGGGGGGTTTTTGCCCCCCTTGGCCGCCCAAAAAAAGCTGCCGGGGTCGGCCTGTGATCCCCAAGATGGGGCCCCCGCAGCGCGACCCCCAGATGGATCCCGGATGGGTCCTCTCTGAAAGGGACGCTGGTCTTCTTTATTTCCCCAGGGGGGTGTGCGGGGCTCAGGGTTACCCCCGGGGGGGAGGGCCCCGGGCCCACGCTGCACATTTCCCTCGGGTCCTCGGAAGGGGCTCCGGTCCCGGCGGGGCCGCGACAAAAAAGTGGTTACAGCCTGCGCCCCCCGAGTAGGAGCGCAGGCGGAGGCGCCGGCTCCTCTCACAGGGGATTTCCCACCACCTGCCAGCTCTCTCTATCAGCTGCTCTGTGTATCATGTGCCCCAGCACGTTTTCCTATTAAGGGCCCAGGAGTGTACTGGGGACCCAAGTGCCTGCCCTTACAACCAGCACCGTGGACACAATGCGGCAGGCAAGCTCTAAGGGGGGTCACCCCTCTGTGGGGGCCCTCATACATGGGACCAGTAGTTATTCACCCTCATTACGAAGTCTTGTGTTGCCCCCCTCCCACAGCGGCCGAGACCCAGCCCAATGGAATATGTCACTGGCCCTGTGAGGCCGCAGCCTCCTCTTCTCAGCCGCTCTGGAGGCCCAACACCTCCTAGGGAGGGTTCCCCCTCCTGGTCCTTGGTTCACCTGGGAGTATCCCCTGCTCCATAAAGGGGCTCTCCACCCCGTGATAGGCTTTTGTGCCCCAGGCGTTCACAAGTGCAAGACTACTGCCCTACGGCTTGAGGGGGAAGATAAATGAAGCATGTATGGCGCCCCTCCCACCCACAATTGCCTGACAGTCTCAGAGGCACACCCACACAATTTTAGTGAGTCACACATCACCCTGCCACAGCTGTGTGTGTTGTCTTCTCCTATCTTGATGTGGCTGCGTCTGTGGATGATAATAAACCAGTGACTCTGGCAGCTTTGAAAAACTATTGCAGCCACTTCCATCACTGGCTGATATTTCCTCTATGACCCACTCGAATGCTTGATGAATCCGTCGAGAGTTCTGCGCAATTCCGTTTATGGAGCTTTCTTCACTTCATTCCAAGGTTGAGGTCATGGATTTCAAGGCAAGACCCGACCACTGCTACCATCACGTCTGATGTACGCTGAAGCACACAGCATATGCTGAAATTCACGCCATGCAGAACATATGGAACGACATTGAGCCACTCGTATACAGGGCGTAATAATTTACGTATTAGGGCCTTCACTGATATCTTGTTCCCAATGCGGATTGTTCCCGGGTGGTCACCGTCCATCTTCAATGACCTCCTTGGGCCGCCAACCTACGGCTATATTTGAACTGGATAGTGCACAGGGCTCTTATGAGCGCCTAATCCTGATGACTCTAGGCACGTTGATGTTATTATGACAGGGTCACCATTTCTTTGGTGTGAAGGAAGATATTCTCTATGGAGGCCAGGAGGCCGCAAGTCACTGTATCCACCAAGTTTCCACCATCAGAATCCTGCCGGATTATTCTCGGCTAACCCTTAGCCCACGATGACGTTCTTGAATCCTCTCTGACATTCTCAGAAGAAAAAATATCCATTCCACATGGGGGTTTCCCTTTGCCCTGCATATCATCGTGCAAGACATAGCAGGTTCTTCACCATCAGATCAAGCGGAAGAGTATTCCGTCTGTCCTGCACAGTATCTCCATATCAAGGAACTTATCTTTTCCCGGATTGGCCGAATCCCTCTCATCTCTCTTCATCTGGACCTGCTCAGCGGGAAAAGACGTCCTTCAGCTGGTATACGTGGCCCCGGACTCTGGCTACTGCACATCTGGAGCCGTGGAGGAGGGGCTACACACGGCCCTTACAGTCACTCGGGGATCGGGAAACAGCGTGCACCTCTACGTTGAACTTGCCTTGAACACTTGGGCGATTAGCGAACTTTGTGTGTTTGTCACTCGTGGAGCCCAAACTTATGCGGTCCATAAGGTAGCCTTAAGAAGTAGCCTGGATTGGGGGTCTTCGCTGGTCGATTGCTGGTTACCATTACTCTTAATATGTTTTGTAGGCAGCCGATTTCAGAAGCGGCGTCTGAACCCACCTTGCTAGGGAGCTGCTTCTCTCTGCACCCTTGCTTAGGCCTTTCCTGGTTAGCATTGGTAGGGGTTCTTCCCCTCCCTTTTTTCTTTCCTCTGTTTTGAGGGAAAGGTATTATTTTTCATATTTGTTCAATGGTAACGAGGAGTCTCCTCCATGTAGCCGTGTACTTCCACTTCCCTCCCAGTAGGTGGAAAATATTTCTAGGTTTGGTTCCTTCAACCAGGATCCTTGTCTTTGTATTTTTGTTTTCTGAGATAGTGCGCAAGGGTATTGTTCTCTGCTTTTTGGTTACCTGTCTCGTGCTTAGTGTGTGTCTGTGTGTGTGGGGTGACTGGTTGTGAGTGTATTTGTTCCCTTTCCACTCCTCCCCCCCCTCCGTTGTTTTTCTTTCTCATTTTCTTTTTCTCGCTTTTTGTTGTCCTTCGCCTCTTTGCTTTTTAGATCGCACTGTGAAAGGGTCGGGGCCGGAGCAGTTTCTCATGGGCGCACGCCCCCACCCTAGACTTCTGGAGGATGGATCTACGCGTCGCTTCATTTAATGCAAAGGGGCTTGAACACCCCTGCAAAAGCCGGGGCGCAGGTCCCTCACACCATTTTCATCGCTCTATAAGCTCAAATTGTGTGTCTGCTGGGTAAAACACTTTAAGGTAGGCCATGCCCAAATATTAAGAATAGGCACTACACACTTGGCATTTTGCCAAACTTTTCTGAGCGTCCAGGTCCAGGGGAGTGGCTCACATAGCCATTCATCGCTCTCTGGCCCATCAGGTTATTAGGTTGTCCGGCGACCCGAGGCGGTTACCTTTGTATTGGTTCTTCTAATTAGTGGGACAGGTTTTTACTGTCCTGAATGCATATGCTCCAATGTAGGCCAGGCTGGTTTTTTTGAGACGTTGGTAGATACCGTTCTCCCCCTAGTGCAAGGGACTGTCATACTATGTGGTGACTTTATTGTCACCTTAGATCCAAACCTTAGATAATCCTCTGGGAAATCAACCCTGTCCTATTCGGCCATCAAGAAGGTTAAGAGGGGCTTTCTTGCTACTTCAGTTGTTGTCGATTCCTGGCGGATTCTTCATCTTGTCGGGACAGGGATTATACCTTTTATTCAGCCCCACGGCTCTTTTATAGTCGTTGGAATATATTATGGTTCATCATTCAGCTTGCCACCTGATGTGTCCGCGTCAAACGGAAATATTCTATGGTCTGATCACGCTCCTGTCTTTTGCTCTCTGCGGCTGGCGCACAGCAGAGTGTTTGGAACTGGAAGTTGAATGAATCCTTCTTCCTGGAAGCCCCCTGCTCAGCAAGACATTAGAAATACCTATCTCTTGCTTCCTATCTAACTTGAGGGCGACCCCCACTCTGATGCCAACCAGTGGGAGGCTGAAAAATGCTGTCGTCTCGGGTCAGGGGGTGCTGATTAAGCATGGGCGCCCAGATTAAGCTGGGAAACCGGGGCGGAGGCCTACTCTTAATAAGCATTGACCAAGGTCTCCGCTCTGTTAGAATGCCCCCATAAGAATGCCTTTCACCCTCCTGCTACTGCCGGGAGATACAGGGATGCGCAGGCAGGGAAGTCCGTAGTCTCTGGAAGACGTCCTGGGGCAGATTCGTCCAACTGTGACCGTAGCAAGATTTTATGAGACTGGCAATAAAAAGTGGGCCATGCTGCAAGGGCGGTTCGCTCCTCCAAATGGCGCAGGCCCATATCTCCTCCATTAAATACTACCTCAAACTCCGTGGTGCATTGTACGGATGAAATCGCCCTCACCTTCCTCCATCTTTTTTATTTCAAATTATTATAACTGCACTACCCCCCTCCCAGCCTAACAGCCCAGGCGTTTTCCTACCTTCTTTAATGGCAAAATCCCGACATCGATTGCCAATTCCCCATTTGACGACATTTTACGTTAATGGAGCTGAGTCAGTAATCCAAAGACCATTCATGGGGGAAGAGCCCAGGGCCTGATGGCGTACACAGCCAATTCTATAGAAAACTTTCTGGTTTTACTCTGCCCTACGCTACTTAAACATCTTTAATTCAATCTCAGGTAGATACCCTTTTCCACCCCCAGGCATTGTTGGCACATGTGCAGTCATCCTTAAACCGGGGAAGATACTCAGTCATGCGGGAAGCTACCGCCCCATTTTCCTTCTAATCAATGTAGATCTCAAAATCTATGCGAAGCTAATTGCGAAATAGAAATTAACCCCTTCCTTCTGGCCTCCAATTGTCCATCCGGATCAGGTGGGCACTTCTATACCGGGCAGAGGAGGCGCGTGATAATACGCCTCAAAACATTGGACATTGTTGTTCACCTCTGCGCGCTCACGTATAGATTCCTCTTATGGTCCTGTTCTTGACACGAGAAGGCATTCGACGCATTTCGTCGGCCTTTACTGCATTCAGACTTTGACATTGTATTGGATTGGGCCACTTTCCTATCCAGGATTGATTCCTTATATTGCGCCGGCCCTTGCCCGTATAAAGATCAATGGTGCCTTATCTGCTCCCACTTCCTATTCTGAATGGGACAAGCCCAGGGCGGCCCTTTATCCCATTACTCTATGTTTTGATAATGGAGAGTCTGATTGTCGGCCATAAGGTCTTATTCCTGATATTAAAGGATTGAGGTGGGTCACGTGAATACTAAAATGTTCTGCCTTTGCGGACGATCTTCTATTTATGTTACAAAACCCGCATATTTCTCTCCCGGCCCTTATGGACCGTCATCAGAGATTTGGACGTGGTCTAATTTTAAGATTACATTCTCAAAATCTGAAAGCTCTTGGTGTTGGCATCGCCCCACAAGATCGAGCCACGTTACGAGCAATTTTCCTTTGAGTGGCCAAATTTGGGCATCCTCAAATTAGGGGTGCGCAATTTAGGAGGATCTTCTCGAAGCTTTTTTCCCAATACTTATTTCCCTCCCTCTGCTAGGGCAGAATACAAAAAGACTTAGATAATTGGGAGCTGAAGGACCTGTCGTGGTTTGGAAGAATTAAATTTGCCTCTAATGGACGATTTCTTCCGAAATTTTTATACCTTTTTCACCAAACCCTTCCTATTCTATCCCTTATCTCTCATTTGGGCAGAGGTTCGCCGATGTTTCACCTCATTCGTCTGGTCCACTCAGCGATCGAGTTATGCACTTCTGGACGTCACTTGGCCCCAAAAACTGCAGGAAGGCACAGGATTGCCAGATTGTCAGGTTTGTATTTATTTGGCCTCAGGCCCCCGATGCGCGCCTTTTGCACTGGTCTCTGTAATGAACAACAAATTCTATGGGTCTATTTGGGCTGAGGAGCTCAGGTCCTCTGCGGGGGCCGGTTCTCCCTGGACTTGGGACTCTGCTCTCCAAGATTAGTGCCTCCTCCTCCCTTCCGTGTATGACACACGATGGCCCACTCGCCAAAATAATTTCCTGGGTGCGTCAAAGCAGGCTCCGTTCGCCTTTGTCAGGTTGTCTTCAGGTGCGGAAATTGAGATCATTCCGGGACATTCTTTGGGGGGATGGTCGGTTCGGGTAGGAAGAGCTCCTTCCAATATTTGCAACTGTCCTCCCACTTTTCTTCTAGTATCAAGCCTACTCTAACTGACCAGGCCTCTTACAGCTTTTGAGGATGCGGTGGTGTCTGCGACCCAAGTTCATGTCATCTATGTACAAGTTGTTGCTCTCTGATCGCTTTAGGACTCCTACCCCCCCTTTTTGTCAGCGATAGGGAATGTGAATTGGCCTCTCTTTTTCTGCTGCTCAAGTGGAGACGCTGTTTCCCAGGCTCACCCATCGTAGCGTTGTTAGATCAAAGCATCTGCGAAGAACTGTTATACAGATCTTGTCACGCTCGGTACAGTGTTTACCGCAGTCTTTGCATTAAAATGTTCCAGCAACCTCTGCTGTTTGCTGGAGGTGTGGAAGGAGAGGGAACACGTCCAAGTCTTGGTGGGATGTCCCCTACTCAGAGGCTTCTGGACTTACTCGTGCGAGAGGTGATTGAGGGAGGCTATGGGCATTCTGAATCCTGACTCACCAGAGGCCTTGTTACTTTTTTATGATTCCCCATGCCAATTAGTAGTTTTAAGAAATCCCTTCTGAAGCATCTTATTAAGGCTGCCAAACGATAATTCCACGGGAAATGGAAGGTCACCCGTGTCCCCCCAAACCTGGGGATTGGTTTGCAGGAGTTAGTACGGTCAGAGAATGGAAGAATTGGTAGCCCAAACCACGAGCAGGCATATTAAATTTACTAGACCTGGTCTTGCTGGATCCCTTTTCAAAAATTCCCCACTTTATTTTTCTCCATCACCGGTTAGTGTGGGATGGTTGTGGGCAGGCTGGGTGCTTAACTTCTTCTCTACATAAGTGCCCCCTGTTATTCTCCGTTTTTCTTTATTCCCACCCTCCCCCGTTTTTGTTTTTTTGTTTGCTGTTTCCCTCTTTCTCATCTTTCTTGTGAGATTGCCTTTTGTTGTATGGGTGTTTTGTCCTCTTTGTTGTGCTGGTGTGGGTTTCTTCTTTTTCCTTTATTTATTTTATATTTTTTTTTATTTATTTATTTTATTTTTATTTTTCTCCCTTTTTCTTTCCTTTGGGTATATGGGTGCTTACGGCGCCTGTCTTTTGTTTTTTTGTTACGATTTTATTAGGTATATATTCTTTTTCAGCTTGTCTCTTGGCAGTTGTCAGGAATGTGACTTGTTCAATGGTATGCATATTAGATGTCTTAGTGATTGATATCATTATCCTTTTCCTTTTTATGCCAATGCCAGTTCTTGCTTGTTATGATGTGATTTAGACATGATGCTTGCTGTGAGCTCCTGTTCATTGACATATTTTGTTCAATAAAAACTTCTTTAACGCCAACACCCAATCTCCCCCCCCCCCCCTCCCACCTCAACCCCTCAATATCCGAATTGAAAAAAAAAAAAAAAAAGAAATGCTGGACCCTAGTAAAACTTTAAACTTTAATTATCACATTAAAATATCCAATTTAAGGCATGCGGCCGTAATGCACCGCAGAACCATTTATGGACAATTAAATAGAAGCTGGTACTCAGCGTTTTGTTGCGACCTCCCGGACGTTCGTGTCAGTCCTCACTAGGGATGGGTTAAGGTCAGAATTAACGAGCATAGATCTGCTATTAGAACATTTAAGAAAAAACTGACCAATCCTAGTGAGGATGAAAGTGGGTCTAATGTAGATAGCACCCATATTAAAAAAGTCTTTGGAGAAAAAACCCGAAAGCCAGACACTTTTGCTGGGGCCGACCCCCAATCTAGGCCACACGCTGGTTTTTAAACCTTGGAAAAAAGGTAAAAGTGGGCGAAAAAGCGCTTATATGGGTACTAAACCTTAAAAACCAAAGAATTTTGATGAACTGCAAAAGAATAAATGCCCCAAAAAAAGGTTTTAAAACGAAAGCCTTAATTTACGAGTATTTTTTACAATAGGCTCGTAAGTATGTCAGCTAGGTAAGATGCGATTGTGATTTATTTCATGTCTTGCCTGTAAAGAAATGAAGGGGTTAATGGTTTTAATCTATTTAAAGGAAACGGGCGGTTATACTGTGACTTTTTTTCCTGAAAAAGGGGGGAGGGGGCTTACCCCCAAAACTTTTTGCACGAAAGGTGGGTCACGAAAGGTGTCCCATCTCTGCACCATCTCTCCCTCGGGCTCTCGGGGCGTCTCCTATCCACACCTTTTGTGTTTTTTGGAAACTGAAGGGAACGCCCGGGGGAGGTCGCAAAAAAAACGCGATACCACCCTTCTTTTTTAAAAAATTGTCCATAAATGGTTATGCTGTGCATTACGGCCGAATGCTTTGAATTGGATATTTTTTATGTGATAATTAAAGTTTAAAGTTTTACTAGGGTCCAGCATTTCTTTATCAGTTGTATATGTGGGGCCTGGAGAACCCCGGGATTGGTACTCGAAAAAACTAACCCCCCTGCTTTAAATACTGGTCTAATATTTATATTTTGGGATATAAACCCCTCCCACCAAATATTCCTGACTTCGAATTTTTCACCTTCAGGACCAAAACCGGCCCGTGGGCCCAATAGGGACCGTGTTACCTGGAATGGGCAGACCCCTTTTTACCCGAACGAGATCCTTTTTGCATAGTTTGAATTTTGAATGCATGGTACCGCAACCCAAACCATGGTCTTTTTCAGCGCCCATGACCTTTTTTATCCGAAAATGGTCTCCTGCAGAATAAAGGGATAAAACTTTGGGTTTAGGGGGAAAGACGGGAAATTAAAGAACCCCGGGCCCTTTTAAAATTTTAAAAATTTTAAACCCCTTTACATTCCCCGGGGATTTTTAAAAGTTTCCAATTTTAGAACATCAAAGGAGTACCGCCATTGTTAATCAGAGACCCAGGTGGCGGGTCCTCATTCACACCACGCATTCCAACACGCACACTTAGGACAAAAACAGCAAGAAATAGGAACATTCCCTTACCCCCTCCCACCTGCCCACACCACCCCAACACTCACTTAGCTGTGGCAGCCTGATTAAGCAGGTAAGATGGCCGCCGTTCCCTCCAGAGCGCCCGCAATCTTCACGGTCTCTAGACTCCTCTCACACACTTAGCTGTGGCAGCCTGATTAAGGGAGGTAAAATGGCTGCCGTTCCCACTCCAGAGCGCCCGCAATCTTCACGGTCTCTAGACTCCTCCTCACTCACTTAGCTGTGGCAGCCTGATTAAGCAGGTAAGATGGCCACCGTTCCCTACAGAGCGCCCGCGATCTTCCCGGTCTTTAGACTCCTCTCACTCACTTAGCTGTGGCAGCCTGATTAATCAGGTAAGATGGCCGCCGTTCCCTCCAGAGTGCCTGCGATCTTCCCGGTCTCTAGACTCCTCTCACTCACTTAGCTGTGGCAGCCTGATTAATCAGGTAAGATGGCCGCCGTTCCCTCCAGAGTGCCCGCAATCTTCACGGTCTCTAGACTCCTCTCACTCACTTAGCTGTGGCAGCCTGATTAATCAGGTAAGATGGCCACCGTTCCCTACAGAGCGCCCGCGATCTTCTTCGGCTGTTTAACTCTACAGAACACTTCTGTGCCTCTCAGCACCGCGCCACCACCTTTCAGGGGTCTTCAGCAGCTCCCCGGACGACTTTGGGGTCAGTGGGGATCAAAACTGGGTGTTTATAAAAGGGTTATCTCAGGCGTCTGTCGGAGCTCTTTCTCTGCACGTCCTCACACCATGCGCACAGGCCACGCCCCCCGCAGTGTATCTTTCATCACGTTGTTAACTAAATATCACGGCATACGTTTCGGATGTAGAGTCTGCAATCTATATATCCAGAACATCTCCCTCCTTTGGAAGGCTTGTAATCGGTTAGATTGATCTAAAGGAAAGGCGTCTACGGGGGTGATATAGAGGACGGAGAAGTCCCTCTGATGGACCTCGCTGCAGTGTAGGAGACGCTTTGTAGGATATCACCCCGTTTGACACAAATATGTGGGGCGGGAAGTTCCCTACAAATTGGGTTTTTGCAAGATTCGATTAAAATAAATGACATATGACTTTTTC
>JAODAL010060154.1:0-21044 GCA_025379985.1 Phyllomedusa bahiana | reverse complement strand
ATTTTTCCATCTATCTATCTACTATATATTCATATCTTCTATCTCCTATCTATTTTATTTTATCTATCTATATATCTCATATCTATATATTTCCTATCTATCTATCTATCTATTCTTTTTTATTCTATCTATCTATCTATCTCCTATCTTTCTATCTATCTATTATCTATCAAACTATCTAAAATAGGAAAAACAGGCAGCACCTCACAGCAAAAATCAAAAACGGGTGCAACAGTATAAACCCCGTCACGGATAAGCAAACAAAAAAAGGAAAAACTGCTTGCACTCACAAATGTAAAAAAGATAAAAGAAATTCAGTGCTTTATTTCATGCCCACAGGGCAACGTTTCGGCTTACACAAACCCTTTCTAAAGCAATACGGAGTGGCAAACATCTTAATTTATAGGTCAGTGTTCATACATATGCAAATTTTTTCATTAGTGTTTAAAAACAGGTAATTCTAATATTGTCATATTAGTGATCTTTCCAACATATATTAATATACACAAAGTCAAATTAAGTGATAAAAAAACAAATAAATTTTGTACATGTGCAATGATAAGTGCAAAATCGGTGAAAAAATATAAGTATAAGTGAATATTTACATATACAGGGGGTGGAATGAGCTCTCCTTAGTTCGTTGTAAGCAAAGCCACATGGACTATGGTCAGACAACTCGGCGTCTGCCGTGTGTAAGTGTGCATGTCCGGATCCCCGGCATCTCGCGAGCACACAGCGGAATCCGCCGCAGCCCGCGCATGCGCAGAAGGAATCAGAGGTTGCGATCGGGCATTTAGAACAGGGCAGATAGCAGCCACATTGAATAAAATGAAACTAGCGCATTTAAACTGCCACAGAACATAAAAAAAACAAAAAAAAGAAATAATAATTTAAAAGAAACAGAAAAATATAAAATAATAATTATTCAATGAATTAAGAAAACAGGGGCATGGACGACTATTTAGCTTGGGGAACGGGGCCCGAATCCAAACCTGTATGGTAATGCATACTATCCCGTTCATGAGCCAAAAAAACAAATAGCAATTTGCTCCATGAATTGCACCCCATTAATAACCCAAAGTAAGAGACCCGAAGCTATAACAAATTAATGTCACAGCATGGGGGCTTCATAAGCATAGTCCACAGCCCAAGTGACTCCTCACTATTCATAATGCACAAAATAAAATAATAATAATAAAAAAGAAATAAAAAATAAAAAAATATAAATGAAAAATAATAATAATATTAAAAATTTAATCTTTATTTTATAGGGCCAACTTTATTCCGCAGCACTTTACAAATTAAAGGGGTTTAAACATACAGTCTTACCACATTAAAATTTATTACAGATGAGACACGCGGTGTGAGGGCCCTGCTCGTGAGAGCTTACAATCTATTAGGGTGTATGGGTGAAACATACGGTAAGAAGTGCCAAGTTTACAATGGTCCGGCCATGTTTCATAAATAGGGGGTGGTTTACATGAAAAAATGGATGAAGCTGCCCCCCGACTGTACATCTATATACAGATAAGTGCCTGTGTGTGCCCAAGTGCAGGGAGTGACAGATGTGTGTGATAGCGTTAGGGATTTTTGGGGGCCCCAAAACGAGAGATGTATTTTCAGGGCCCTCTTAAAACTGTGAGGGTTTGAATGTGCCTGATCGCCCGCGGTAGCATATTCCAGAGAATTGGTCCCGCACGTGTGAAATCTTGTAGGCGGGCATGGGAGGTTCGGATGATTGAGGAATTTTGTCTGATATCATCAGCAGAGCGGAGAGAGCGGGGAGGGTGGTAGACAGAGACTAGGGAGGAGATGTAGGGAGGAGCAGCATTGTGGAGAGCTTTATGGGTGAGAGTGCTGAGTTTATACTGTATCCTGTACTGGATGGGCAACCAGTGCAGTGACTGACACAGGGTAGAGGCATCAGTATAGCGGCTGGAGAGAAAGACAAGCCTGGCTGCTGCATTCTGGACAGATTGGAGAGGGGAGAGTTTGCACAGAGGGAGATCGATAAGCAAGGAGTTACAGTAGTCAAGACGAGAAAGAATAAGAGCAGTAAAAAAAAAAAAAAATAATAATAAAAAAATAATAAAATAATAAAAAAACAAAATTTAGATGGCTAAAGGCAATGAGAAGGACATGCACAACAAAACACCGCAAGACATGAGATCAGCCCAAAGAAAAATAAGAAAATAATTTTTTTTTATATATTTTTTATTATGAAAAAAACTTATATTGAAAAAATTTAAAAAAATATATTTTCTTGTGTAGGAGGTAGTTCATATTTCCCCTTCTCGAAGTTTGAAAACAAAGAAATAAAAAATTAAAAATAGTTCAAAAAAATTTACTTTACATGCATATACATTTTTTTTCTATATACAAATAGATAGATACATTTTATACATCATAACAAAAAAACCACCCCAGCTGAGAGGGGCCCTAAAACAAAGGAAAGAAGGAAGGAATCAGGGAAAACCCAAGATACCTATTTGAACATTTTATAGTTAACCTTAAAATTCTATATTTAACCCATTCGGTTGGGAGAATTCAAGTTATAGATCCTTTTCAAGTTCCTTCTTTTTAAGTAGTGTCAATTCTATCCCCCCTCTTTTTAATGTTGGAACTTTGGTCTAATATTAAATATTTAAACCCATCCATTCAGAATGACAACATCTGTGAAATGTTTGGGAGACAGGTAAATCTAATCTCTTTTTGCGTATTGAATATCTATGACCATTAAGTCTAGTCTTTAAATCGCATGAGGTTTCTCCTACATAGATCTTTTTGCAGGGGCACCACAAGACATATATGATCCAATCTGAGTTGCAAGTGAAATAAGATTTAATCGGGAATTTCTCTCCAGTATTTGGATGCAAGAAATATTCACCTTTTTCAATCAATTTACAGTTCACACAACTGAGGCAAGGGAAAGTGCCCCATTTTGGTTTGCTTAAAAAAAGTTGTTTAATTTTTGACTGTGCAGGTATTTCATTCTTTACTAATCTGTCTCGAAGATTTCTAGGGCGTCTGTAGGACATTAATGGAAAGTTCTGGAATTCTTGAATATGCTTAAAGCAATTCCTAACCACGGACCAATGCTTTCTCAAAATATTGGAGATAGATGAACTCAAAACATTAAAAGTTGAAACAAAAGGAATTCTATCCATTTCCTTTTTTTTGTTTGGAGATAATAAAATGGATCTATCCATATCTCTTACCCCTTTTTTATGAAGCTCAACAAGTTCAGTGGGATAGCCCCTTTCTCGAAATTTATTGGACATACTTTTCAAAGATTCCTCACATTTATCAGGGTCCGTAACAATTCTTTTCACCCTAAGCATCTGACTATATGGAAGAGATTTTATCATGCTAGGTGGGTGACAACTTTCATACCTCAGCAATGTATTTCGATCTGTCAATTTTACATGAAGTTCTGTATCAATTTTAGATCCATTCTTTACTACCTTGGTATCCAAAAAGGTAACCGAATCGTATGAAAAAGAGGAGGTGAACTTAATATTTGGGTGAATATCATTTAGAAATTCAAAGAATGTTTTTAACTCATCAACAGATCCCACCCAAATCATAAAGACATCATCAATATACCTCCACCATCTTAAGATGTATTTAAAGTAGGGGGAGGTATATATAGATTCTTCTTCTAAATAAGCGACAAAGAGATTAGCATACGTGGGCGCAACATTTGTACCCATTGCGGTACCACGTAATTGCAAAAAGAATGTATCACCAAATACAAAATAATTACATGTCAAAATTAAATTCAGTAACAAAATAATAAATTCCTTTCCTTCATTAGAAAAATCCGTTTGTTCTAGCACTTTGGCAATAGCCGGAATGCCACTTTCATGGTCTATAGAGGTGTAAAGACTGACCACATCTAGAGACACTAGAATTGCCAACTCTGGAATTGATGCTTCCTTTAATTTGCATAAAAAATCAGTAGTATCCTTGATGTAAGATTTATTATTAAGAACCAAAGGTCTCAAAACTCTGTCCAAAAACAAGGAGGCCTGACTAAAAATGGAGCCTCTACTGGAGACAATGGGCCTGCCAGGGGGATCTATCAATGTCTTGTGTATTTTAGGGAGTAAATACAATATTGGTGTAACTGGATTCTCCACAATCAAAAATGCTAGAAGGGCCTTATCAATAATATTATCTTTAACTGCTGTGTCCACCAGATTTTTTAGCTTTTTACTAAATTCAAATTTGGGATCACTATTTAATTTGCGATATACTCTCTCATCAGATAATTGCTTAAAAGCCTCACTCATATATTTTGATGTGTCCATTATAACAATTGCTCCTCCCTTGTCTGCCGGTTTTATAGTCAGGTTTTCATTATTACATAATTCATTAAGTACATCAATTTCCTCCCTAGTAAGATTAGCTGTTCTCAATAATTTGCCTTCATTCATGTCTCTAAGTTTGTTCAGATCTTGTTTCACCAAATCTAGATATGTATCAATTTGATGCATATCCACAGAAGGGGTGAAATCACTTGGAACATATAGATTACAAGATTTTAATGTAAATTCAGCCTCTAAAGGTCTATCAATATTCTTAGGTATTGGTTTCTCAATTTTATGCCAAAAAACATAACTTTTAATGTCTAATTTTAAAATTTCAGCAAATTTTATTCCAAGACAAACCTGTTTACATTAGTACTAGGACAAAAAAATAAACCTTTCATTAAAAGTTTTAACTGTACAGAAGTCAATGTAACCGAGGAAATATTTACCACATTAGAAGATTCAAGAGCTGGTGATCCTATTTGTTCCTATTCATTTTCCTTCTTCCAGGGTCCACTTTAAATTTTAAAAACAGGACTCCAAAGAACAAATGGGATCACCTCTTTTAACTAGCCAAACAAGGAGCGCGCTCAGAATTTTTTTTCCCCATAGAACTCTATAGAAAATAGCTCGCGCTCTGATTGGCTAAGCTGGACGAGCCCCCGCCGCTTCAACCAATCAGCTCGTTTCTGCATTTTTTACTGTATTTTGAACTGTCCCGCCTTTGAAAATGATTGGTCAATTTTTCCCCCATAGGATATAATGGGACATTTTTCGCTCCTATTCTGATTGGTCCAAACTTCTCCATTTGGATTTAATGGGTCTTTTTTCGCTCCTATTTGATTGGTGGCTTTGCCTACCAATGAGAATAGCTTAAAAAATTTAAATTACTGTATTTCCCGGTGATTCTCTCTATTGCAATTCCCTAGGTAGCGCCGGTCTCGGCGACAAACGCGTTGTTCGGGTTTTTAACTGCTGTATTTGTAAAGAAGGTTTCAGCTCTTTATCTGATAATGTTTTACATTTAATAAAAATGATTTTTTTTATTAATAAATTCATGGCCCCGGCGCTGAGCGCCGAGATTTAGTGCGCCGCTCTCCCATCGACTACAATGGGAGAAGTAGCTCGCGCTCTGATTGGCTGGGATAGTCAAGCACCCGCTAGCTCAGCCAATCAGCTCTTTTCTGTCTTTTTACTGTATTATGAATTATCCCGCCGTGGATTCTGATTGGTCTAAAATTTTCCATAGACTAGAATGGGTCTTTGTCGCTCCTATTCTGATTGGTCAATAATTCTCCATCGGCTAGAATGGGTCTCTGTCGCTCCTATTCTGATTAGCTGAGCTAGCCAAGTCCCCGATAGCTTAACCAATCAGCTCTTTTCAGCATTTTTACTGTATTTTGAACTATCCCGCCGTGGATTCTGATTGGTCTAAACTTCTCCATAGGTTTTTTAATGGTTCACTGTCGCTCCTAGTCTGATTGGCCGGTTTATGCCGACCAATCAGAATAGCTTTCTGATTTTGAATTACTGTATTTCCCGGCAATTTCCAATATCCTAATTCAAGAATTAGGATATTGGAAAGTGATTTTGTTTTATGAATTTTTTATTTTTTAGGTTTCAGCTCTATTCCTGAGAATTTTGAACGCCTTTATAAAGGCAATTTTTGATTCATACTCCGCACCGACATGTGGAATGATTTCTCGCTGTTCCAGCCTGTCTCGCATCGGAACTGTTTTTCGGCGCAGCCCCCCACGGCGCCTAAGTCCCGCACTGTGCCCATGTCCCCGCACTGTGTCCCACACACACTGGTGAGGCGCAGCGGACTTTTCCCCGCATGTATGAGTGCGCTACCTCCGGCGGCGAATCATAGGCGCAGCGCCGCACTGCGCCTCGGTCCCCGCACTGCGCCTAACACACTGGCCAGGCGCGTCGGACTTTTCCCCGCATGTATGACCGCACTACCTCCGGCACCAAATCATAGGCGCAGCGCCGCACTGCGCCTCGGACCCGCACTGCGCCTAAAACACAGGCGAGGCGCGGCGGACTTTACATTGTATGTATGAGCGCGCCCCGGCCCCGACATAAATCAGGCGCAGATTCCGCCGGAAAACTGGCGGAAAGGTGCGCCCCGACCCGGCGGGATTCATACATGTGGCCCATGCTGTGTAGACCCAGCCTTATACCCCCTCTACCTCTCTCCGATCCTCTAAACCCCCTCTCATATCTCTCCTCCTCTATCTCTTTCCACCCCTCCTATACACCCCTTCTATCACTCCCTCCATTTTTATACCGCCTCTATCTCTGATATTCCTTCCTTTATAGCCCCCTTTATTTCTCTCAGTGGACAGATCTAGGGAGAGGAGCACAGGGTTAAGGAGAAAGTAGAGGACAGATCTTGGAAGAGGAGGAAATATTAATATAGAAGGCAGAGGACGCGTCTAGGAGGAGGAGCACAGAGTAATGGAGAAGGTAGAGGACAAGTCTAGGAGGAGGAGCACAGAGTAATGGAGAAGGCAGAGGACAGGTCTAGGAGGAGGAGTACAGAGTAATGGAGAAGGTAGAGGACAGGTCTAGGAGGAGGAGCACAGAGTAATGGAGAAGGTAGAGGACAGGTCTAGGAGGAGGAGCACAGAGTAATGGAGAAGGTAGAGGACAGGTCTAGGAGGAGGAGCACAGAGTAATGGAGAAGGTAGAGGACAGGTCTAGGAGGAAGAGCACAGAGTAATGGAGAAGGTAGAGGACAGGTCTAGGAGGAGGAGCACAGAGTAATGGAGAAGGTAGAGGACAGGTCTAGGAGGAGGAGCACAGAGTAATGGAGAAGGTAGAGGACAGGTCTAGGAGGAGGAGCACAGAGTAATGGAGAAGGCAGAGGACAGGTCTAGGAGGAGGAGCACAGAGTAATGGAGAAGGCAGAGAACAGGTCTAGGAGAGGGTGCACAGACTAATGGAGAAGGCAATGGACAGGTCTAGGAGGGGGAGCACAGAGTGATGGAGAAGACAGAGGACAAGTCTAGGAGGAGGACAGAGTAATGGAGAAGGCAGATGACAAGTCTTAGACTAGGAGTACAGACTCTAGGACAGATCTAGGAGGAGGAATACAGAATAAAAGAGAAGGTAGAGGACAAGTCTAGGAGGAGGAGCACAGAGTAAAGGAGGAAGAGGAGGCAGATGACAGGTCTAAGAGGAGGAGTGTAACTCAGGAGTGGATTCGCTGGGCCATCGCAAGCGATGATCGCTAAGCCACGCCAGGGAACGGAGTCTAAGTAGCTCCCGGTATTTACCAGAGCCCGCCACAAAACGGGATGGACTTGCTGCGGCGTGAGGCTACCAGGTCGCTACCCCTGACGTGACTTGCTTGCGATGGCGGCCGGGGTACAACGTGGTACACAGACGTAATCTGGAGGCGTAGTCGGGGACTGGCAGAAGGTCAGGGCAGGCGGCAGCGGTTCGTGGTCTGAGACAGGCAGAAGGTCAGGGCAGGCGGCAAACAGGCAAGGTCAGGAAACGTAAGCAGGTGGACTGGTACACGGGTAATCAGGACAGAACTTCAATACTCTGTAAACGCACGGTAAGCACACCAACGGACCGGCAGGAAGTGCTGGGGGCGTATAGCTTAAATAGAACCAGCGCCCGACAATTAACCAATTATCGGGACGCTGGCCCTTTAAATCTAGAGAAGCCGGCGCGCGCGCGCCTTAAGCAATGGTCACGCGCACGGCGGCCGGGACAGGCGGGGACAGCGTTCACCGGAGCGCGGACGGGTAAGTAACCCGGCACAGGGGGCAAGAGAGCAGAGGGATGGTCGCGGGCAGCCGCGGCACCCACGCTGGACCCCTGCGGGCCTGGGGGCGATCGCGGGGGGCAGCGGCGCCCGCGACCCCCGTGACAGTACCCCCCTTAGGTCTCCCCCTCTTTTTTTTGAACCTAGAGAGGAGGTCAGGAGACAGATTGGCCTCAGGTTCCCAGGAACGCTCCTCCGGCCCGAACCCCTTCCAGTCAATGAGAAAGAACCGCTTCCCCCTCACTGTCTTCTCCGCCAGCACCTCCTTAACCGAGCCAGATCCAAAGGGAGAAGCGATTCAGCACCACCGGCTTGAGGAGAGAGACATGGAAGGGGTTCGGGATATGCAGGGTAGGAGGCAAGCGGAGCTTGTAAGACACTGGGTTTAGTCGCCGAAGTACCTCAAACGGACCCACGTATTTAGGGCCTAACTTGTAACTTGGCACCTTAAAGCGGATGTATTTGGTGGACAACAAATCCCAAAAAACGTTGAATGGCCCGAAGGCCCACTGGTTGTGGCCACTGTAATACTGCGGAAAGTTTAGAAGGATCCATCCGGAGACCCTTATCAGAAACGATGTACCCTAAGAAGGGTAAGCTGGTACGTTCAAAGAGGCACTTTTCCGGTTTGGCGAAAAGCTGATGGGTGCGGAGTCGCCGGAGGACCTGGCGGACGTGGTGGCGATGGGTCTCGAGATCAGGGGAAAAAATTTGAATATCGTCCAAGTAAACAATCACACAGACGTAGAGTAGGTCCCGAAAGATCTCATTGACAAAGTTCTGAAATACAGCAGGAGCGTTGCAGAGACCAAATGGCATAACCAAGTACTCGAAATGGCCATCCCGCGTATTAAACGCCGTTTTCCACTCATCGTCTTCTCGAATGTGGATTAAGTTATAAGCACCGCGTAGATCCAGCTTGGAAAAGATTTTCGCGCCTCGCAGGCGGTCAAAAAGTTCAGAGATCAAGGGCAGAGGGTAGCGGTTTTTTTATCATAATTTTATTTAAGCCCCGATAGTCGATGCAGGGCCGGAGAGACCCGTCTTTTTTCTCCACGAAAAAGAAGCCGGCTCCTGCCGGAGACGAGGACTTACGAATGAAGCCTTTACGGAGGTTCTCCATGATGTACTCAGACATTGCCTTAGTCTCCGGGATGGAGAGGGGATAGACTTGGCCCCGGGAAGGAGTACAGCCAGGTTGCAGATCAATGGGACAATCGTAAGGCCGGTGTGGAGGAAGCGTTTCGGCCTGTCTTTCCGAAAAGACGTCAGCAAAGTCCCAGTATGGCGTAGGTAGGCCTGGTGGAGGCTTGGTAGATTTCAGGGAGGCGACCTGAGGAGCAGATTTTGGCTTCAACAGGCAACGTGAGAGACACGTGGAACCCCAAAGCATGACTTCACCTGTGCTCCAATCCAAGGTCGGGGTAAGGTCTTGCAACCATGGGAGACCCAGAAGGATTTTGGAGGAGGATCAAGACAGGACGAGAAGTTGCAAAGTCTCCTTGTGAAGAGCCCCAACCTGCAAGAAGAGGGGGGCAGTACGGAAGCGAATAGCGTCCTTAAGGCATTCGCCACTGACCGACGAGATGAATATAGGTTTCTGCAACGGGATCACAGGGAGACGAAACCTGGTCACAAGTTCGTGGCTTATGCCGAGCCTGAATCGATAAAGGCGGAGGCCTGAAAGGCGCTGTCCGGTGAAACACCAACAAATACGGGCATGGTCAGACGGGGAGAGGCCGCTCTGACACCTAGGGTTGCCTCTCCTACGAGCCCTAGGTGCGGAAGTTTCCCGGGCGCACCGGACAGTCCCCAATGAAATGGCCAGAACTGCCACAATAGAAGCACAGCTGCTTCAGGCGATGCTGCGATCATTCCTCCTGGGACAGGTGGGCTCTCTCAACCTACATAGGTTCTTCCTCAGTGACCATTGGAGGAGGAAGAGGTGGCCGCTGGAACGAGGGAGCCAAGCGGGGTAAACGGCGTGGACAGACGACCTCCCGTTGAAGGCGGAGCTCCTGTTGTCTTTCGGCGAACCGAATATCGACTCGGGTGGCTAAATGGATTAAGTCATTCAAAGCTGCTGGTAGATCCCGATCGGTGAGCTCATCCTTGATTCGTCCTGAGAGACCTTGCCAAAACGTCGCCACCAAAGCTTCGTTATTCCAGTCCAGCTCCGAAGCGAGAGTGCGAAACTGCACCGAATACTGATCGACCGGGGTGTCGCCCTGACGCAGACGGAGCAGTGCTGCGGCAGCCGTAGAAGTACGGCCTGGTTCCTCAAAGACCGTGCGGAACCCCTGGAGGAAGGTCTGGAGGTCGGCTGTCAGAGGATCCCCTCGATCCCATAGTGGCGTAGCCCAAGCCAAGGCGTCTCCAGACAAGAGGCTGATTATGAAGGCCACCTTGGCACGCTCTGTACGGAATTGGTGTCCCATCATCTCGAGGTGGATGGAGCACTGGCTGAGGAACCCATGGCATTTCTTGGGGTCTCCATCGTAGCGTGAGGGGAGCGGCAGATGCAGAGCGGGTCCAGAAGCCGGAGCAGGATGCGCAATGGATGCCGGAGCAACGGATGCAGGTGCGGCGGTGGCAGCTGGTGGAGGTAGACGGGTTGCAAGGTTCTGCATCATAGCCGTTAGCTGGTCATTATGTTGGCTTTGCTGGGCGACTGCCGTCGTGATATCCCGGAGGTCGGGCAGAGGTACCCTGGCGGAATCCATGGCCAGTCCGTACTGTAACGCAGGAGTGGATTCGCTGGGCCAACGCAAGCGATGATAGCTAAGCCACGCCAGGGAACGGAGTCTAAGTAGCCCCCGCTATTTACCTGAGCCCGCCGCAAAGCGAGATGGACTTGCTGCGGCGTGAGGCTACCAGGTCGTTACCCCTGACGTGACTTGCTTGCGATGGCAGCCGGGGTACAGCGTGGTACACAGACGTAATCCGGAGGCGTAGTCGGGGACAGGCAGAAGGTCAGGGCAGGCGGCAGAGGTTCGTGGTCAGAGACAGGCAGACGGTCAGGGCAGGCGGCAACCATTCAAGGTCAGGAAACGTAAGCAGGCGGACTGGTACACGGGTAATCAGGACAGAACTTCAATACTCTCTAAACACACGGTAAGCACACCAACGGACTGGCAGGAAGTGCTGGAGGCGTATAGCTGAAATAGAACCAGCGCCCAACAATGAACCAATTATCGGGACGCTGGCCCATTAAATCTAGAGAAGCCGGCGCGCGCGCACCTTACGCAATGGGCACGCGCGCGGCGGCCGGAACAGGCGGGGACAGCGTTCACCGGAGCGCAGATGGGTAAGTAACCCGGCACAGGGGGAAAAAGAGCAGAGGGATGGTCGCGGGCAGCCACGGCACCCTCGCCGGACCCCCTGCGGGCCGGGCGGCGCCCGCGACCCCCGTGACAAGGAGTATAGCGTTATGGAGAAGGTAGAGGACAGGTCTAGGAGGAAGAGCACAGAGTAATGGAGAAGACAGAAGACAAGTGTAAGAGGAGGAGTATAGAGTAATGGAGAAGGTACAGGACATGTCTTGGAGGAGAAGGAGGATCTTAGCGTAAAGGAGAAGGTAGAGGACAGGTTTGAAATGAGGAGCTCAGAGTAATGTAGAAGGCAGCAGACAGTTCTAGGAGGAGGAGCACAGGGTAATGTAGAAGGCGGTGGACAGTTCTAAGAGGAGGAGCACAGTGTAATGGAGAAGGGAGAGGACAGGTATAGTAGGAGAAGCATAGAGTAATGAATAAGGCAGACGTCAGGTCATGGAGGAGAAGCATAGAGTAATGGAGAAGGAAGGAGACAGGTATAGGAGGAGGAGGAGCACAGAATAATGGAGAAGGTAGGGGACAGATCTCAGAGGAGGAGTATAAATTAATGGAGAAGGAAGAGGACAGATCTCAGAGGAGGAGAACAGAGCAATAGAGAAGGAAGAGGACAGGTATCGTAAGAGGTACAATGAGTAATGGAGGTAAAAGGCAGGTCTAGGAGGAGCATAGAGTAATGCAGAAGGCAGATGACAAGTCTATGGGGAGGAATAAAGAGAAATGGAGAAGGCAAAGAACAAGTTTAGGAGGAGCACAGAATAATGGAGAAGGCTGAGGAGAGGTCTAGGAGGAGGAGTACAGAGTAATGGAGAAGGCTGAGGAGAGGTCTAGGAGGAGGAGCACAGAGTAATGGAGAAAGCTGAGTACAGGTCTAGGAGTAGGAGCACAGAGTAATGGAGAAGGCAGAGGACAGGTCTAGGAGGAGGAGCACAGAGTAATGGAGAAGGCAGAGGACAGGTCTAGGAGGAGGAGCACAGAGTCATGGAGAAGGAGGACAGGTCTAGGAGGAGGAGCACAGAGTAATGGGGAAGGCAGAGGACAGGTCTAGGAGGAGGAGCACAGAGTAATGGGGAAGGCTGAGGAGAGGTTTAGGAGGAGGAGCGCAGAGTCATGGAGAAGGCAGAGAACAGGTCGAGGAGGAGGAGGAGGAGCACAGAGTAATGGAGAAGGCAGAGGACAGGTCTAGGAGGAGGATCACAGAGTAATGGAGAAGGCAGAGGACAGGTCTAGGAGGAGGATCACAGAGTAATGGAGAAGGCAGAGGACAGGTCTAGGAAGAGCACATAGTAATGGAGAAGGCTGAGAAGAGGTCTAGGAGGAGGAGCACAGAGTCATGGAGAAGGCTGAGGACAGGTAGTTGCACACAGTACTGAAGATCAATGTGGTCTTTATAAATCAGGGGACGGGCGAGAGGTCAGGCTGGAGCTGGGACATTTCACACTTCTGTATGCTGATTCTGTGGACGGGGAGGTCTGGGAGGCCCTGTGTTGCTCTGGAGAATCCTCGGCATGTGTGTGGAGCAGGCTCAGCTGTTTATCTCAGAGGACAATTAAACTATTCCCAGAGACCTTGTCTGTTCTGCTGTTTTCTTCTTTAAATTATCATTTGCCTTTTCCCCACAGGATTGAGAATGTATAAAAGGAGGAAGTAATGTTCTCAATGGCTCTGAGGCCGATCTGCACTGGAGGTAAGGGCTCCCCACTATGTCCTGCGTGTGATGATGGCTGGTCAGTGGATTTGCTCAGGATCAGGGTCTTCTGCAATGATTGGGGAATGTGTGTGGATTTCTCGATGAACCTTCGATATATGAAATGTTTTCATGGTTTGTAGATGTTTTATCCTGTGTTGTTTGAACCTCAGTCTTCAGCGGCTCCGCTATGTGTGTCCTATGAAGGGTTTTTATACTTTTTATTTACTTGCATCTCCTCTGTGTCTTTTGAAGCGTCAGTCGTATGTACTAAATATTCAAAAAAAGGTCTATATTTGGTCTTGGACGGGACTAGTGTCTGGAGATCTGATTCAATGAGTTGGATTAGGACCAGTGCTTGTGACTATATTTGGCCATGGACATGTGGACCTGTGGTTGTGTCTATGTTTGCTGGTGTACAGGACTGGTGTCCGAAGATCTGATACTATGTAGGGCATACAGACCTGTGGTTGTTTTTCAGGTCTATATTTGCACATGGACAGGACTTGTGTCTGGAAATCTGATACAGTTAAGGAGATTCAAACCTGTGGTTGTTTCTATGTTTGGTGGAGGACAGGACTGGTGTCTGGAAATCTGATACAATGGAGGGGATTCCACCTGTGGTTGTTTCTATGTTTGGTGGAGGACAGGACTGGTGTCTGGAAATCTGATACAATGGAGGGGATTCAGACCTGTAGTTTTGTCTATGTTTGGTGGAGGACAGGACTGGTGTCTGGAGAACTGTTACAATGGAGGGGATTCAGACCTGTGGTTGTGTCTATGTTTGATGGAGGACAGGACTGGTGTCTGGAGACCTGATACAATGGAGGGGGTTCAGACCTGAGGTTGTGTCTATGTGTGGTGGAGGACAGGACTGGTGTCTGGAGATCTAATACAGTGGAGGGGATTCAGACCTTTGGTTGTGTCTATGTTTGATGGAGGACAGGACTGGTGTCTGGAGATCTGATACAATGGAGCGGATTCAGACTTGTGGTTGTGGCTATGTTTGCTGTAGGATAGGACTGGTGTATGGAGAACTGTTACAATGGAGGGGATTCAGACCTGTGGTTGTGTCTATGTTTGGTGTAGGACAGGACTGGTGTCTGGAGATCTGATACAATGGAGCTGATTCAGACCTGTGGTTGTGTCTATGTTTGGTGTAGGACAGGACTGGTGTTTGGAAAGCTGATACAAAGGAGGGGATTCAGACCTGTGGTTGTGTCTATGTTTGGTGGAGGACAGGACTGGTGTCTTGAGATCTGATACAATGGAGGGGATTCAGACCTGTGGTTGTGTCTATGTTTGGTGGAGGACAGGACTGGTGTCTGGAGATCTGATACAATGGAGAGGGTTCAGACCTGTGGTTGTGTCTATGTTTTTTTGGAGGACAGGACTGGTGTATGGAGACCTTATGTCACACACAATATTGCTATCGGTATATAAAAGATGGTATTCTTCCGTAATCAAAAAGGATATAAATTTTATTCAAACTTTACATTAAAAATTTGAATGTCCACTGTAGACAATTGTAGACAGATTCCACACATTTACTTTTCAGTGTATACGCATTTTGCATTCACCTGGTTATTCACTATAGGTACTCCTTTACACTACGTTACCGCATAGGAGATCCCGTCCAAAACGGAGTTGTATCCTTCAGCGTCCACGCTGTATGAGCTTTCCTCAACCCTCTCCTCTCAAGCAGCGCTACGTCTCGCGACGTTTCGAGGACTACACGCCCTCTTTGTCAAGCATAGAGGTAACCGTTTAGCACATCTCTTTATATGGTTCCTGCATGTCTAAATGAGCATTCATTAAAAAACCAATAAAAACAAATCGTATGTAACAATATATCTACTTAACAGCAAGTTATGCATACATTATTTACATATTATTTCCATATGTTACATATCGAGGTTACTTCTCATAGCGGCTATTTTTGTTCAGAACCAGAATCAGACAAACACATTCCAGTTGCACTCTTCAATTAAACCATTAGGTGTCAATGTTTGCATTTTGTGTATCCAAAATACTTCTCTTTGCAACAGTTTCCTTTTCAATGTGTGTGCATCATTAGTTACCACTTTCTCTAAGATGCACCATTTCAAATCCCATACATTGTGGCCAAGATCAAAAAAGTGCTTGGCCACAGATGATTCTCCAAATTTTTTGCTCATATCTATATCTTTTTCTGTGTTGACTTTCTCCATTCTGGTTCTGAACAATTTAATTTGTGATCTGTGTTCGTTTAATCTCACCCTTGCTGGTCTAGATGTTTGGCCGATGTATGCTTTCCCACATGGGCATTTTAGCATGTATATGACATTGTGAGAATTACATGTAAAGAAATTTCTGATGGGTATGGGATAACCTTTCATGGGGTGAGATATTTTATCCCCTTTTATTATTTGATTACAGTTTTGGCACGAAAGACATCCAAATGTGCCTTTCCTCTGTGTTCTTAATAACATTTGGTTCTTATTTACTTTTTGTTGTAAATCTGATCTAATAAGAACATTACCTACACTTTTCCCTCTTTGGTATATGAATCTCGGGGGTTCTGCAAATAAATGGCCATATTTTGGATCTACTTGCAATATATGCCATGATTTCAAAATACTTTTTTTTAACTATTTTCGCATGATGATCATATGTGGTAATGTAATTAATTCTCCGATCTTTTGGTTTAGTTCTATATTTGCGTGTTTCTTCCCTATTCAGTTTACCTACTTCTTCCCCTATTCTTCTCAATGTATTTACATCATACCCTCTATTAGTGAATTTCTGAATTAGTTTTTCTTTATTTTTCTCATAGTCTTCATCCAAGGTACAGATCCTCCTAATTCTCAAAAATTGTCCCTTAAGGATTCCCTTTATTAAATTGGGGGGCATGTTGGCTACTCGCGTGGAGGAGGTTGTTCCTTTCCATTTCTTTCACATGGAGATCTGTTCTCAATTTTTTGTTTTCTATGTTAATTTTATCATCTAAATAATTCATGGACTTCTGATCAATAGTACTGGTAAATTTTATAAGTGGATGTATGGTGTTAATAAATTCCACAAAGTGATTTAGTTCTTCCCTTGTGCCCCTCCATAGTAATAGCACATCATCCACGAGTCTTAACCACATTTTTATATATTTTTCCCAACTAATATGTACTATATTATTAGTTTCTAAATTGGCCATAAAGATGTTCGCTATGCTAGGTGCAGCAGGAGAACCCATAGCCACTCCTTGTCGCTGTAAAAAAAAAAATTTCATGCCAAATTTAAAGTATTTTTTCGTGAGAATGATGTCTAATATGTTTAGTAAGAAGGTAATCATTGGTTAGATAATTTAGGATTTTTTTAAAAGGGTTTCTTCCCTAATAATGCTCATTCCTTCCTCTTTCAGGATGTTCGTGTAGAGGCTTTTAACATAAGGGTTACATATGTATGTTACATCTGTTACATCCATCTGTTTTTAGTCTCTCAGGCATCTAGGGAGGGTTTTTAACAAAGGGTTGTAGGAAGCTGTCAAGATATATTGCTAGGGGGATAGTATGGATGATATCCCTGAAACAATAGGTCTACCAGGTGGTCGCTTTGCGTCCTTGTGGATTTTTGGAACCATGTATAATACTGGTACTTTAGGTGTATCTGTCATGAGCAGTTTATATTAGTTTTTTTTTATCAATTATTCCTGTTTTTACTGTTTCTGTTAAGTATTCATCTACCTCTTTTTTTAATGATTTCTGTTGGATCTTTTGTGAGCTGTTCATATACAGCCGCATCTTCCAAGCTGTGACCTACCTCCTCTAAAAATTGGTTACGGTCCATAGTACCGTAGCCCCCCCCCTTATCGGCCTTTTTTGATAAAATATTTCCTCATTTTTTTCCTAGCTCTCTCAAGGCTCTTAATTCCTTCTTGGTGGTAAATTTTTCTTAATTTGTTTGCATTTTTTTCCCATCTTTCCTCTACCTCTTTCTTAACCACCCCCGGGAAGGTCTCTAACATAGAGGGTAAAAAAAATACTTTGAGAAGAATAGGGAAAGAAGTAGGAAAAAAGAATAGGGAAAAACCCGAAAAAATATAGAACTAAACCAAAAGATCGAAGAAAAAAATTACATTACCACAATGACATCATGCGAAGATATTTAAAAAAAAAATATTTTGAAAATCATGGCTATTTTTGTAATAGTCCAAAATAGGCCATTTATTGCAACCCCCCCGAGATTCAAATAAAAAGAGGAAAAGGTAGGAAATGTTTTTATTAAAACAGATTTACAATAAAAAGTAAATAAGAACCAAATTTATTAAAACACGGGGGGGAAAAAGGCACATTGGATTTTTTTTGTCAAACGTAAATCAAAATAAAAGGGAAAAATATCCCACCCCATGAAAGGTTTATCCCATACCCATCAAAATTTCTTTACATGAAAATTCTCACAATTCATTAATCTAAAATGCCCTGGGGGAAACATACATCGGCCAAACTCAGACCCAAGGGTGAGACTAAATGAACACAATCACAAATTTAAATTGTTCGGAACCAAAAGGAGAAAAACACAAAAAAGATATAGAATAGTAAAACTTTGGAGAATCTCTGTGCCAACACTTTTTGATTTTGGCCCACAATGAGGGGTTTAAATGGTGAAACTTAGAGAAAGTGGTAACTATGAGCACAACTTTAAAAAGGGAAACTGTTGCAAAGAGAAGTATTTTGGGGTACCAAAATGCAAACATTGACCCTAATGGTTTAAAAAAAGGTGCAACTGGAAAGTGTTTGTCCATTCTGGTTTTGAACAAAATAGCCCCTTGGAAGTAACCTCATATGTAAACTATGGGAAAAATATAAATTAATAAATGCATAAATTGCTGTTAAAAGATTATTTACATACGATTTTTTTTTTTGGTTTTTTAATAATGCCATTTTGACTCAGGAACCATATAAAGATTTTGCTTAACGGGCCCCCTATGCTTGACAAAAAGGGGGGGGCAGGGGGGGGCGCTAGGCGTTTTTATTCGGGCTCGGGCCCCAATAAAACACCCGTGCCCCATCTCCGGGTTTTTAGGCCTCTGGCGGGCGCTGGACGCCCCCTCACCCGAGGGCTTCTGCGGAGCAGAGACGAGTGCTCCCTGCCCCCGAGACTGGGTCGGACCCGCAGGGCCACACAGCGGGGCCGCCCTTCCTCCAGCGCTGAGGGCCCCCCGCGGCCCCGGCGCCTCAGCCGGCAGCGTGCAATGATGTGTGTCATCGGACGCTGCCTTTCCACAGGCGCACAGCGCGTCATAGGGCCCCTGCGCCCGAGGAGCGCCCGGGGGAGCGCGCCGCCGGGGAGTTAAGGAGTTTGAATGTTTTATTTTTAAAGCTTTTCCGCCTCATGCCCCCATAACTGCCTGTGCCCTTAATGCCTGCCTGTGGCCCCCATACGCTTCCTGTGGCCCCCCCATCCCCCGCCTTGGCCCCCATTCCCCCGCCCGGGCCCCCCTAACTGCCTGTGCCCCTTATGCCTGTCTGTGGTCCCCCTAATGCCTGTGGGCCCCCATATCCCCGCCTGTGGCCCCCCCTATCCCCCTGTGGCCCCCCTAACTGCCTGTGGCCTATACCCCGCCTTGCACCTATAGCCTCCTGTGGCCCCCATTTTGCCCCTGGGCCCCCTATCCCTGCCTGGCCCCCATATCCTGCCGTGGCCCCATATCCCCTGCCGTGCCCCCAAAAGCTCCTGGCCCTTAATCCCTCCTGTGGCCCCCATATACGCCTGGGCCCCATATCCCCTCCCGTGCCCCCATATTCTGCCTGTGGGCCCCCTATCCCGCCTTGCCCCAAAAATCCTGCGTGGGCCCCCAATACTGCCCGTGGCCCCCCTTCCTGTCTGTGCCCCCAAATGCCCCTTTTGGCCCCCAATGCGCCGTGGGCCCCCATACCCTCTCTGGCCCCCAAATGCTCCTTGCCCCCATAATGCCTGCCTGGGCCCCCCTACCCTGCCCTGTGGCCCCCATAAAACCCGCCTGGGCCCCCCCCTTTTGCCTGTGGCCCCCAACCCTGTTGGCTCCCATATGCTGCCTTTGGCCCCCATATCCCTGCCGTGGCCCCCCTATGCCCGCCTTTGGGCCCCCCTACGCCCCCTGTGCCACATATCCCCGGGGGCCACCATATGCTGCCGTGGACCTTTAAAAACCCCCCTGTGGCCCCCCCCCCCCCATATCCCGCCCGTGGCCCTTATACTGCCTGTGCCCCATATACCCCCCGTGCCCCCATATACTGCCGTGCCCCCCATATCCTGCCTGTGGCCCCCTATACGCCTCATGACCCCCCTATACGCCTCGTGACCCATATTCTAGCTCTGCCCCTATAACCTTCTTGTGGGCCCCTATTAAACTGCCCGTGCCCCCATATTACTGTCTGTGGGGCCCCCTAAACGCCTCAGTGCCCCCATAAAAACTTGCCTGTGGCCCCATATACTGCCTTTGGCCCCCTATATACCCGCCTGTGGCCCCCCATTTAAAACCCGCCTTTGCCCTATATAAACCCGCCTGGCCCTATATATCCCTGTGGGCCCCCTATATCGCCTGTGGCCCCCTAACGCTTCAGTGCCCCTAAACCCAACTGAGGGGGCTTCTATACCTATAATTTAAGGAGTTTGCTGGGAAAAGTAGATTCCAAGATATTGTGTCCAAAATCCCAGGGCGAGTCCCCCCTTGGGCCGGGGGCAATCACAGAAGGTGAAAACCGGATGGAAAAAAAGGGAAATGAACGACGCGACAAAAAAACGTCTCGGGGAGTCACTAAATGTAAGCAGGAATCACTTATAAATTTTGCAGACCACATAATCTACCACATCTGGCCCGTAAGGGGAATAATGTCTCTAGGGCCTGTGTGCGTGGGGATGTCCAAAATTGGGGGCGCTTTCGGTCAGGGGCGGCAGGATTTTTTTTGAGCCTTAAGTGTAATTTTTGGGTTTTGGGTTTTTTTAGGAGGGGTTTTAGTAACAATCACTGTTGTAATTTGCCCCAGTTGGGGGTTTTTTTGGTACGTTTTTGGGAATTGTCATTTGAAGGTGAGAAGTTTTGAAAAAAATAAATTTTTATTGGTGATTTTTACTGTACTGACTGCGAGGAGATGTGGGATGGCGAAAATTAGTGACAGGAAAAAGAAGGTTTTTTTTCTGTAAAAAAACATCCGCAGCACAATAGGCGCTAAAAAGTGTGTGAACCCACCCACCCATAAAAACCAAAGGGCCCCCACCCCGGGTGTTTTAGGGCCCTAGCAACGCCCCTGGGGGCGTGCGTCCCCGAAACGTCGCGAGACAAAAGGGTGTTTGAGAGGAGAGGTTGAGGAAAAACCCCAAAAGCTGACGCTAAGGATACAACTCCGTTTTGGATGGGAATCCTTTCGGCAAGTAGTGTAAAAGGATATCTATAGTGAAAAAACCCAAAGAATGCAAAAAGCGTATACCTGAAAAGTAAATTGGGAATCTGCTACAATTGTCTACATTTGGGGCATTCAAATTTTAATGTAAAGTTTGAATAAAATTTATATTCTTTTTGATTACGGAAGAAAACCTCTTTTATATCCCTAGCAATTGTTTTTGGACATAGGAATACAGGTGGGGTCCTGCAGCTAGGGAAAATCCCCGGTTTTAAAACATAACAAAGGTGCATTGCTTGGTGATAAGTATGGGGCCCTTTTACAATGGGGGGGATTCAGACCGTGGGGTTTTTTCTTTTTTGGCCCTAGGCAGGACGATTCTGGAGATCATACAATGGAGGGGGGGTTCAGCCCGTGGTTGTGGCATTTTGTTGGATGACAGGGCGGTGTCTTGAGATTTATACAAGGAGGGGATTAACCTGGGTTGGTCTTGTTTGGCCAAAGACAGGACTGGTGTCTGGAAACTAATACAGTGGGGGGGAATCAACCCGTGATTGGGTCTATGTTTGGTGAGGGAAA